>MCJB01012960.1:90089-148471 GCA_002018475.1 Nicotiana obtusifolia | reverse complement strand
GGGGGGGGGGGGGGGGTTGCCTAGTGGAAACATCCTCCACCTGTAGTGATGAGGTTGCGGGTTGAGTCACCAAGGATGAAAGAGGGAAAAGACACTGTTGGGTCTTTGGCTGGAGGGAACTGAATACTTTACTTGATGTTAACATTCAAATATGTTATCCTCACTCCTCAACCAATTTCATTTCAAATGTCCAGTGGGCATTATACTTGATAAAGCAATGTGATACGGTTATACAATCACCATGATATAATTAAGGGACAAATTGTATGATCAACAATACGAACAATCAGGAACAACAACATGTGAAACAAGCACATGACCTCCAAATATAGTCATATAACATCTCTTGCGGAGGAAGTGAGGTAAACATGCTTTAGTATATACACCAGACCTTGAAAATGTTGTAGCTGGTCGGTGACGTAATTGTCTATCACGTGTTATATGTTGGTTTAGATTCTAGTTCCAATGTAACCTTTCTTGCATATTAATTATGTCAGTCATTTATCATTTATGCAGTATTATGATTCTGCTTCTCTCATTTCTCAGCTCTCAGCGTGTGCAACTGATCTATCTCTGAAAGGGAGCCCTCACTGGATGGCTCCAGAGGTATTCTGAAGCTACGTTCTATGCACCGGCTAGCTGTTTCCTTTTGCTTGTTCTTAAGGTTTTCCTTTTCCTTGTGTGCAGGTAATGCAGGCTATGTTACGCAAAGATAACAATCCAGAACTTGCCTGTGCTATTGATATATGGAGTCTGGGTTGTACTGTCATTGAGATGTACACTGGACAGCCTCCTTGGAGTGGATTAGACGGGGTAAGCTGTGTTAATAAACTTTGAGCCATTAAGTTGCCACATAATAATAACTTCATAGCCTGAGACGATATAATCATGGTCAACTGGCCCGATCTCAGTGAAGAGGCTGGAAGTCCAATTTTTAGTTATTTCAGTAGTGATGTCTAAAGAAACCGTGTCTGGTTTTTTGTCACGTTTTAGGTGAAAGCTATGTTCAGTGCACTGAACAAATCACCACCTGTACCAGAAACGTTATCTTCGGAAGGAAAGGATTTCCTCAGGTGCTGCTTTCAGAGAAAACCTGCAGATCGGCCGACAGCTCTGATGCTACTTGAGCATCCTTTCTTAAGTAATACTAGTTCACGTGAGCATAGTGCTACTATTTCAGGTTGCTTAGAAGATTTCTCTAGGATGAAATTACATGTGAGTTTTACAAGCTGATTCATGTTTAACATATCGGTATTTTGGTATTGATTTCTCTTTTTGTTTCTCGAGCTTTTATTAGTTTGATTGTTTTCTTTTCATCATAGTTAGACTTCATTCATTTTCTATTAATAACGCTTATATAGTGTTATTCAAGTGGTTTCAATTCATTAACTTTTCATGATATTTTGCAGAGTCCAAAAGACCCAACAAACCTTACTAAGGAACTTAATCTATTTTCACCAGGAACATCATCTAGGCAAGCAAAATCCCTATACAACGGGTAATAGTGATTTTTCGAGTCCTTTTCTTTTTCTTTCTGTAAATGATTGGTTTATGTCAAGAGGCTGCATTATGTGAAATTATCTACTATCCTTATTCGGGTCAGAGTGGGAGTGTCTCCGGTGTGGAGGACAAGATGCGGGAAGTTAAGCTTAGATTGTTTGGGCACGTGAAGAGGATGAACACAGATGCCCCTGAGAGGTGAGAGGTTGGTGCTTGAGGGATGAAGAAGAGGTTGAGTAGACGAAAGAAGTATTGGAGAGAGGTGATTAGGCAAGATATAGCGTTGCTTCAACTTACCGAGGACATGATCCTTGATAGGAAGGTGTGGAGATCGCGAATCATGGTAGACCGATAGTAGGTAGTCGAGAGTTTTAGTGGTAGTCTTGAATTCTATTATTGTTAGATTTTTTTAGTATTACTTGTTGTTCCTTTTGCTTTGTTTTTTTACTATGTTGTTGTTACTGCTTGGTGCTACTGCTTTTCTTTTCGTCTTTCGTGAGCCGAGGGTCTATTGGAAACAAACCTCTCTACATTCAAGGTGGGGGTAGGGTCTATGTACACACTACCCTCCTTAGACTCCACTTTTTTTTTTCTCTTTGCTCTTAGACTCCACTTGCGGAATTACACTGCGGTTTTTTTTTTTTTTTTTGTTTTGTTTTGTTTTGTTATTGTTGTATTAACATCGATTGTTCCAACTAATTCGTTTGAGTTATCTCCATTGGCCATTATGCTTATCTTATGCAAAGGGAACCTGTGTTTCTGTTTCAGTGAAACAAGCCATCGATCACATTCTGTAACCTGTGACTATGGAGGAGCATCTCACCACTCTCCCCGTTCTACACTTGAAATACTTCCTTGTATTTCTTCGTCTGAGCTGAATCCTGATTCATTGCAGCTAGCTCCTCAAACAATATATCCCAATAGTAATTTGTTCCTTGGGACCTGAAAACAGAAGTGCTTGTGTTTTCAACTGCAGGACGTGTGTATAAGATCATAAAGCAAGAAAATATGAAAGAACTTGTGTACATATTAGACTAGGTGAAATAGAGAAATCTTGTAATATGTTCATTCATTTGTGTTCTCGACATCACATGTTTATGTTTAAAGAATGTAAAATGGCTATATCTTGGATGAAGGTAGTAACTCTTTTTATAAAGTTTTAAAATTAAAAGGTAGCAAATTTATGTTTAAGGTGTTTTTAACTAACTAATGAGAGACTACTCTGTTGAGATACTATTCACTTTCTTTTCAACACAATATGCCAAAAATTTTGTACAACTAACATAACACAATGTTCAAATATAAGAGAATGGGAACGTGAACTTTTGGCAATTAAATACAATCGACCTTGATATTTTGGTGTTGAATTTGGACAATGCATTTAAAGATTAAAATAGTATCCACACCGAGGCATACCTATAATTTTGAGTCAGTACGTGCATAGTATATATAGCTCATTGCTCTTTTGAGATAATGAGAACTTAATTACGTACTAATACATAAACATTTATTTCCATAAAATTTTAACTTTCAGCCTGTACTATGTAAAGGTGAATCAGCCCCTAGGCCACGTTAAAGCCAAGATTTTGGGTTCACAGTTAAAGATGCTTATCCCATCTACGACTGACAGCAAAAAAAGCAGGGCAACGTAAAGACAAATTTCTTACCACTAAGAATTTTCTATATTTTTTTAGTGACAGACGAATTCTCTAACAAAGTAGAAAGACTTCTAGCTAGGAAACGTAAGACGTAAAGACAAAAGTAAACATATAAATATAGAAACTTAATCGCAAAATAATTGATATATCGCATATATAGTTTTTTTCCTTCCATTATATCTATTTTTTGTTAAATTTGCATGAATTCTATGAGATTGTAAGCCGGGGCAGATCAGGCCTAAAATACGGGGCACGTGAATCAGGGCGTAGCCAGTCATGTTCTTTTAGGGTTCGATGAAATTTAGTAGTTTTGATTTAAATTATATATTTATTTTTAAAAATTTATTAAATATGCATAAATTATTGATCAAGAACCCAATAACTTAAAATGATTAGAATTTTTAACTCATAAATTTTAAATCTTTCAAATCCTGACACCGCCTACAACGTGAACTCATGATCTCTTTTTCAAACTATTTATTCTATATACATATTATTTAAAATTGGTTTAATATTATATTGGCACGTGTGCTCTTCAAAGGTAAGTAATTTACGTGGAATAACAAGGATCAATTTCCACTATAAAATTCCCATCGCTCTGAAATTTTCCGACCATGTCCCAACCCATCGGACTCGGTGGTGAACACCGCAATGACCCACCCACACATAGTAATAATCAGACCCCTTCAAACACCTCTTATGCCTCTACTCTGGCTGTTCCGAGTAGACAGTTACCGTCGAGGCCTGTTTTACGATTTCGACCGCCCACACTCTATAAAGGAAAACCAGCGGTCTATTTCAATCCACAGGAAGAGGAAGAACTTGCGAGTGTGTGTATGCTTACTATTATCGGGAAATTTTCACATGGGAGAGCTTTGATTGAAGATATTCGGAGGGACTTTGCTGCTAGGTTTCCGATGAGGGGAACAGTTAAAATTGGGCATTACAATGAGAAACACATCTTCATCTCTTTTACAGATGAGGATGATTTCAAGAACATCTACTTTAGGGACAATCTTATGATTTTAGGCTCACCTATGTGTATGGTACGATGGACGACGGATTTCAGTCCTAATGTGGAAACATCTCTGGCTCCTATTTGGGTTCACTTACCTCAGCTACCATGGCATTATTTCAATTGGAGTGCATCACAAAGAATCACTTCCCCAATCGGCACCTTGTTAACAGTGGATAAAGCTACCGATGTCAAATCTCGACCGAATTTGCCCAAGGTTAAAGTGGAGGTGGATTTGGCTGTGCAGTTGAAGGAATCAGTTTGGGTGGGGATAAAGACTGCGGATGGAGTTGAAGGAGCTGGTTTCTCACAAAAGATTGAATATGACTATGTACCTGGTTATTGTTTTAATTGCAGACATCAAGGTCATTCTGATGAACATGTCTAAGGCAAAATGATAAGGAAAGTAATGGTGATGGCAAGAAGAAGGTAACTTTCCCTACAGTTGCGACAACTAAGACTAATGACACTTAGTCTGGCAGTGTGCCAAATGGAGCTAAAGTGGCAATGAAGATCGATCAACTTGCAAATTCTGGAGGTGAACCAAGTGGGACTAAGGTGGTATTGGATACTAATCAATCTACAATGCATGAAAGGAAGGAAATACTGGCTCGGCAGAATCATAAAATAAAAGTGACTAATAGAAAGATATTTCAAAAGGGAATGAAAACCAACAAATGGAAACAGCAAAATAGATGGACTGTGAGGAAGAATTCTAACAAATTAGACTCTCAAAATCAGGCACATGTTGAAAAAGAGCCGCAAAATTTACTACAGGAGCACAATGTTGTAGTGTTGACTACTCAGCAGGATAAAAACATTACCAGGGAAAGTCCAAGACAATCTCTGACCAGTAATACTTTAGTTACCAGCCCCTCTGTTCCTCTGAGTAACTCTTTTCAACAACTAGAACAGTTGGCTACATGTGAGGAGGTAGTAGGTGATAGACTTGGGGATAATAATGATGTTGATGACAATACAAACAAGGGATCCTATCGTAAAAGAGGTTGAGGAAAACACCAAGGAACCTGTCATTCAAGAACCTTTATATGAGTCACCTAAGTAATTCAGGATATGACTTGTGGGGGATCAAGGAGTAACACCCAAAAACCAGCAGGGGTGTCAAATAGTAAGCTAGAACCTCAGGCATCAACCTATTTGTGGAATTGAGATGCGAGGAAGTTAATGCTGGCACATTGGGGAACAATCTTAAAGATTGACAATGTGATCAAAATCAACACGAATCAGAAGAGCACTACAGTGAATATGAATCCAATCATGAGGAGATATCAGATAGTGAGGAAGAAGATAGCCAAGAAGAGGAAGCATATGAAGAATGTAATTCAACTGATGAAGATGAGCTTATCCAAGCTTTTGCTCCAAAAACAACCTGGCATGGTCCAGAAGGGGAGGATGCTATTATAAAAGAGAGAAATGCCCTAATCATGACAGGGAATTTATCTCCTAGAAGAAGGAAAGAGTAGAAAATTCAGAAACATAAGGAAGTGGCAAAGCCTGGCCCTCAAACTAGAGCCAAGGTGAAAGCAAATCAAACTGATGGAACATCCTCAATTGTTTTTAATGATTAATACAAGCATTTGGAACATTAGGGGTGTGAAGTCCAGAGGGGCTTTTGAAAGACTCAAGTTTTTATCCAAATTTCACAAGATTCAATTCATATCTGTACAAGAACCTTTTGTGGGGGTTAGGAGGATTGATAGATGCAAAAGGGAGCTACGCTTTGAAGGATGTCATGCTAATTGCAATGGTAAGATTTGGTTATTTTGGGCTGCTGGTTTCAATGTATCAGTAGTATATGAAGATGAGCAGCTAATCGCAACCAAGATAATCAAGGCAAATACAGATGAAGTTTCATAGTTAACTTTTGTATATGCCAAAACGACTCAACTTCTGAGACTTCCGCTTTGGGATAGTCTTAGACACTGTAGCAGTATGGTTAATGGACCTTGGAGTATCAGTGGAGATTTCAACGTGATCATGAGTCCCGAAGAAAAGAAGGGTGGCACACTACACAGAATGGAGAAAAGTTGGGACTTTATTTCCTGTCTGAATGATTGTGGTATGGTAGATGCCGGGTTCGCGAGGCTCAGATTCACATGGTGTAACAACAGAGGAAGGGCACAGAGAATTTGGAAGAGATTGGATAGGGTATTTTTTTAATCATAGTTGGACAGAGATTCCCTAGAAGCGATATAGAACATTTAGCTAGCACAGGCTCTAACCATAAACCCATGCTAGTTAAATGTTCTACTTCGGAACAACATGGGATCAAATGTTTCAAATTTCTTCAGTTTTGGACAGAGCAGCCTACCTTTAGAGCAGTGGTATAAGAAGCATGGGATTGTGAGGTGGAAGGTAACAGCATGAGAAGATTTCAACTCAAGCTTAAGCATTTAAGCAAAAAACTGAGCCAATGGTCTAAGGAGCAGATTGGCAATGTTTTTGAATTGGTGAAAGAATGGGAGATGAAAATGCAAATTCTAGAGGCAGAATATATTGAGAATGACAGGGAGGATTACAGAGCACAGGTTCATCAAGCCCTAGCTGAACATACTAACTGGCTGAAATGTGAAGAATCCCTACTCAAGCAGAAGGCTAACATCAGGTGGTTGGAGGAAGGGGATGCCAACACAAAATACTTTCATGCTATTATTAATGAGAAGAGGAGAAGACTTACGCTTCAAAGAATCCAAAATTCAGATGGTAATTGGATTAATGGGGATGAAAATATTTCTAGAGAAGCTATTAAATATTTTTCAACACTTCTCCAAGGTGAATTTGAGCCAGAATATCATCACCTGGACTGTTTGAGTCAGATTATTATCCATCAAGATAATGAACTACTGTGTGTAATTCCTGAGGAAGAAGAAATTAGAAAAGCGGTTTTTGATATGAGTCCTAACAGTGCACCAGGACCAGATGGATTTGGTGGTTCCTTTTATCAGAATTGCTGGGACATTAACAAAAAGGAACTCATTGATGTGGTGCTATCCTTCTTTAATGGGGCTGAATTATCCAAGTTTTATACCAGTTCTTGCCTTATCCTTTTGCCTAAGGTAGAAAACCCAACATCTCTCAATGAAATGAGACCAATCAGCCTCAGTAACTGCTCCAATAAAATAATTAGCAAGATCATGACTGCTAGATTGACTCAATTACTTTCCAAAATTATTTCTGATTATCAACCTGGTTTTATCAAGGGGAGATCCATTACAGAAAATGTCTTACTAGCACATGAAATCATTCAAGGTATGGGGAAGAAGAATATTGGTAGTAATGTTGTTTTCAAGCTAGACATGACTAAAGCGTATGATAGAGTCAATTGGCACTTTTTGGTAGTTGTTTTGAGAAGATTTGGTTTTTCTGAATGCTGGATTGATTTGGTGTGGAGATCCATCTCCAATGTTTGGTACTCAGTCATGATCATGGTGTAAGGCAAGGATTTTTTCATTCTAACAGAGGACTAAAGCAGGGTGACCCATTATCCCCCGCTCTTTTTGTTATAGTGGCTGAAGTTCTATCAAGAATGCTTAATCAACTGCCCTTCGTAAATCATTTTAGGGGCTTCAGTATGCAGCGTCAAGGACCTCAAGTGACCCATCTTGCATATGCAGATGATGTTATGATTTTCACTTCTGGTAATAAAAGATCTTTAGAGCTGGTTATAGGTCAATTGCGAAATTATGAGAGATGTTCTGGGCAGCTGATTAACATAGATAAAAGTTGTTTTCTGATTAACCCAAAAGCTACAAACAATCAGATTCATAGAGTGAAGGAAGTGACAGGTTATAGGCATGCTAATTTTCCTATTACTTACCTGGGCTGTCCTTTGTATGTGGGAAAACAAAGGATTGCATATTAT
Source organism: Nicotiana obtusifolia (assembly GCA_002018475.1). Lineage (NCBI taxonomy): Eukaryota > Viridiplantae > Streptophyta > Magnoliopsida > Solanales > Solanaceae > Nicotiana > Nicotiana obtusifolia. Next base: position 140,415 of record MCJB01012960.1, on the reverse strand, counting down.
TGCGAGATGGTAGCCAAGATAGTGAAGAAAGTAACTGGATGGCATGGTAAACTATTATCAGTGGGAGGCAGGACCATTTTAATTAAACATGTCCTTCAATCACAACCTATTCATCTTCTAGCTGCTGTTGAACCTCCGAAAGCAGTCTTCAAAGAGATTGAAAAACACATGGCAAGATTCTTTTGGGGCTCAAAAGACGGAAAGCAGAAATACCATTAGAGTTCTTGGTCCAATTTGTGTTACCCTACTGATGAGGGAGGATTGGGCTTCAGAAGGTTGCAAGATATCAGTGAAAGTTTCAATATGAAAAGATGGTGGTGTTTTAGAACTAGTAGTCTTTGTGGTCTTCTTTCCTCAGCTCCAGATACTGCAGATTTGTGTCACAAGTTGCCAAGCTATCTATTTCAACCCAATCGCAACTGTGGAGGAATATGCTGAGATGTCGGGAAATAGTGGAAGATAGGATGGTGTGGAAAATAAATGCTGGAGATAGTAATCTTTGGTGGGATAATTGGACAGATATGGGTGCAGTCGCTAGGATCATACTGGTGGGCGAAATTCCTTGCAGTGAAATGGTCAAAAACTTGATTAATAATGGTAATTGGAACATTGAAGAGATGCACTTTCCAGAGTTTCTTGCGGAGCACATTCTCACTATACCTATTAGTGATCAGAATTGTCCAGATGTGCCTATTTGGACGCCTAATGTAAATGGAACTTTTTCTACTTCTTCAGCCTGGAACATTGCTAGACAGAGGAAAGAGAGATCACCTTTGTTGATGATGATTTGGCACAAGTTTCTCCCATTTAAGATGTCATTCATTATGTGGAGAATCCTTAAAAACAAATTGCCTTTTGATGATGTTCTTCCCATTTTTAGCCAGAATATTGTATCCATGTGTTGCTGCTGCAGGAATCCACAGGTAGCGTCCCTACATCATACATTCATGGGAGGAGAAATAGCCTCACATATCTGGAAGATTTTTGGCAGTCCGTTGGGCGTGAGATGGGAAGAAATTCCTATCGCTACTATGCTTACAAGGTGGAGTACCAAGCCAAAGAATAGTGTTCATCAAACTCTACTTCAAGTCACACCTATGATTATTTGTTGGGAAATTTGGAAGGCTTGGAGCGCTGTTCGATATGGGGACGCTTAACTCCTCAATTAGGAGAACTCGTTACCAAATTCTCAACCACCTCAAATGGATTGTATCCAACACTAAGGTTAACAGGAACTGGGCTGCTGATTCGTATGGTATTTGTGGTCAAATTATGCAACTTTCCCCCGTTATTGAGTGCAAGCTGGTAAAGTGGGAAAAACCACCCGACTCTTGGATTAAAATGAACACCGATGGGAGTAGAAATATAAAAGGATCAGCTGGAGGTGGGGGCATTTGCAGGGATCATAACGGCAACATGATTATGGCTTTTGCCTCCTCGTTTGGGAATTGCAGTAGCAACTTTGCTGAAGCCAAGGCTGCATCATTTGGAGTTCAGTGGTGTATTAAAAATGGTTTTTCGAATATAATTCTTGAATGTGACTCACTTCTGATTTTCAACATGTTGAATGGATATAGCAAACCTCCATGGCATCTGTTGGAAATTGTGTTGGAGACTAAGAACTACATCAACATGGCTAGTGTTAGAATTCAACATGGATTTAGAGAGGTCAATCAAGTAGCCGACGCTCTAGCAAAATGGAGTATTGAAAATCCAGATCATGTATTTACACCGGTCAATACACTACCTCAAGGAGCTAAGGGACCATACAGGTTGGTTTTGATGCAAATGGCCTCTCTAAGACATAAGCATAGGAAAAACTGTTTTTTATGATAGGATGTCCTCTTTTTGTTAAGTTACCTGTTGTTAATCCTTAGCAGGTTTTGTAAGTTTTTGTAACCTTTTTATAGAGAAGGTTCCCATAAGGAGGTAAATTAGGATAGCTGATCATCTCTCTGTTGTAACTGTTTTCTTGGATGAATGAAAGGAATGCGCCACCTATGGCGTAACTTTATTTTTTAAAGAAGGATCAGTTCCCAATTAGAACATTTTTTTTCTTTTTTTAAGTAGTAAACCCATGTTTTAAAAACCCTAAATTCGCCTGGTAAGTCTTCCAAACAAGTTCTAAAATATAAAATTTTCTCATAGATGCTCCAGTTTTTTCTACCTTTTCTCTTAATGCTGTGAGAGGGCGAGATTATGAGCCTTATGCTGGATGCTGCTAGATAGGAAGCACTTTTGGTTAACAATATTAATGAAGATGTTGCGATTAGTCAAATTTGCAGGATAATTCATTCGGCAACTTTGGGCAACTTATATAGAAAACAAAAAACATAAGAAAAGAAAACAAACGCACGAAACAAAAGAAAGCAACAAATTAAAAACAAAAAACAGACGATTGCTCATGTTTTGGGCGGCTACTTTTCACAATATGCCTAAGATGATCCCTTTTGTTTTTTTGGTTTCCAACCGTTCGGTACCTGTATCGAACCCTACTGATAAATTCGGATTCATGTCGGGAAGTTAAATTCTCCCTAATAAAGACGACTTCAAAATTAAGACTCGAATCTAAGACCACTGGTTAAGGACGGAGTACTTATCACTCCATTCATGTACCCGAAAATGTTTCTTTGTTCTTCGTTTACAGTAACCTTTCCAAGTTTCAATAACTCCATGCCATGAATTTTCACAGTCGGTGCACCTAAGTTTGTTTGAGGTATTATATACGTTAAACTGCAAATTTTTAAAAAAACTTAACTGTCGGGATGGCCCAGTTGGTTTGGAGGGCGGTCATTCATACAGATGACTTGAGATCGATCCCCCTCAGTGTCTTCTGGGTCGAGCCTGTCGCAAAGGGTTTGCCTAGTGCGGTTTACATCCCCTGCGTGGTTTGCAAGCAATTACACAGTGAGGGGTTTATCCAGTGCGCACAGATTGCTCACCCGAAGGGCAGAGGCTATGATATAGGCTGTAGCGGCTGCGAGTTTTCCTGGGGTTCCAACAAAAAAAACTTAACTGAAGGTAGAACTTTAGATAAAGTATATTTTTCCTTTCTTTTCGAGGCAAGTATAAGTCAAACCAATTCATATCACCCCTTATGTTGTAGATATTCTAGTAACTCTAGAAACAAAATAGAGGGAAAAAGAATTTGACTTTCCCTCTTAATTACCTAAACCTTCAAGGGTTATATTGTACAAATCACTGCCTCGACTAATTTGGATTTACGTTGAGAATCTTCACGAAAGAAGTTAAAGCGTTTCCTGTTAAGAAGTTATATTTTTCATTATCAGAGCTCAAATTCAAGACCTAATAAAGGTATCCCAACTATCCCATTACACTCCTTGGCGATCTATCGTACAAACTATTCTTTAAGTTTCAATGAACTCTAACAAAGAAAATACTCAATTCTTGGCCAGATGCACCATCAGGATTTATCATGTATAAAGCTTCTGAATCTTTTGATCCAACCACCCTATCAAATCTTACTCTCATATAAGTCATTTCTCCATCAGCAGCACTCTCTTTCTGATCAGGGGGACAAGGAAGAACACCTGCACCCATTGAAACTCCTCTCAATAGTTGCATCACATGAACTTCATCATCAGTCATATTTTTCCTCCTTATAGAATATCCAAATTTCCTACCATTACAATAAACAGCCCAAACAAACTCCTCCAACACTTTCTTCTTAGGTGTCTTTGTCTCACTCTCAAGAGCCAATCTTACTATATCCGATCCCATTTCTTTGTGAAAAACTCCGGTGAGCATCGGTAACTCGATCACGAAAATGGGAAGACGGTGTGGATCTTCTTGAATAGCTAGACTAACTCTGCCTCTTTTGTAACCAAATAATGTCCCTGTGGTTGCTTTATCAGTTAACATTGGCTTTCTTGGACGACCTAATAAGGCTACCATTTTGCAACCAGTTGTTAACATGGGAAGGAGTTTAAACATACGAAGAATGCCACCACCAATACTTGAGGATTTTCTACTTTTCTTGGTTTCTGTATTATTTTTACTACTATAATTGTGATAATTCTGATGATGATGATTTGTGGTACTATGTTGGAGTAATGATAATAAGGCAGGGTTTTCCATTTGGTTGAATGGGCTAGAGTATATAGATGACATATTGTGGTGAGTTTGTTTAGGGTTTTGGTTCTTGAATTGGAAGGCCATATCTTGAATGAATAAGGAACTGATCAGAAAGATGAATCTTGATGTATTGCTATTTATAAAGGATTTTAGTTATATATGTTGTCAGTGAATGAGTTTTTTTTGGTATCGGTGTATTTAACATCATGTAGCAGGAAATTATCCTGTCTTATTTTTTAAGTTACTAATCCAACTATTCGTGAACGGTTATATGTAGTATTTTTTTTGTGTCCCAATTTAAATTGCGATATTTGACTGAGCATGGAGTCTAAAAAGAAAAAAAAAAACTTTTGAAATGTGATCTAAAAAAAACTGTAGATGATTATGTGACCATAAATCATCTCAATAAAGAAAAAATAGAAAGCTTAAAATTACATTATCTTTATAAGGAGGTATGAAATTCTTTAGAACATATTAAAAATAAAAGTATGACACATAATAAGGTAGAGAAAATATTATTTAAGTTATTTAACAGTATACGGTATTAACATATAAAAAATGAGATATATTTATTATATGCGTAATTATTTGGAAAAGGGGTAAAAGAGAAGTTAAGAAAAAGGCAACGGTAGTACTTGTAATCTTTTTTAAGTGGGGAATGGAAGACATTACTCCTAGTTGGTTAAATTGGAAGAAAGAATAAAAGGGAAAAGACTAGGGGGGCTTTCTAAATTTTCTCGTCGACGTTCTCTTTTGAGGGGCCTATCTTGGACTTTGGATAAGTTCTCGGTTTGATTTTCAACTACATATTCGATTTGGGAATAATATCTTATTAGTTCTCTTTCTTTTATCTTTAGCATAGTATAATGTTTAAAATTGTCAGATTAAAATGGAAGGAAACATCATAGTATAGTGTTCTCATCTCAACCGTATCTCTATACTTCGATTTACAAACAGAATAATGCATCTATAAATAAGAACTTGGTTTATTTATTATTTGTGGAAACTATTAGATTTGTAGGAGTATAATATTTTATATGAAGTTATATATGTTAGATCTCAGTAAATTTCAATGATGCAAAATAACCAATTACTCCTTATGTGCAGGAAACGATTCTGAGCAATAATATGGAGGCAAAAATGAATCAAACGGAAAAGGAAAGAGAAGCGGATGAATCAATTAAGGAAGATGGCATAATCAATTAAAAGAGATATTATAAGAATGATCTAAATCAAAAGATATTACGGGCACGAAATCATCCGCTAAAGATTCTCCCACATAATGACGCCAATCGAAGGCATCAATCAAGGGATCTGGCAACGGGAATATTCTCTCTATTAAGGAAAAAATCGCTCAAGCCCGCGAGTCAATACAAGTCAGCAGAAGAATCATTCTACGAATCCGTCTGAATACAAACTCCCTTGGGTTCGCAATCTCTCAAAAAGATGTACAAAACTTGAAGGCCTCGAGAAGTATAAATACTTATTGCACTGGCCTTGGAACAACATACTTTGATCGAACCAACTTCAATCTCTTTGTTCTACTTCAAACAAAATACTGTAGTCTGCTTTAAATTTTTTGTGTAACAAAGAAGAGAAGAGAGAGAGAGAGAGAGAGAGAGAGAGAGAGAGGAAAGAACACCTGTGAGGCATTGTATCAATTATAGAGAGAAGAACGAGTGACAAAAGCTGTTGGTGTATAACAACATCAACTCATCTGTACTAAGCCACTTCATACTTGGAAGAGATCACCTCTTGCAACCCAAGGGGACTGGACGTAGGATTCACTCTAAATCTGAACCAGTATGAAAACATGTCGTGTCATTTACTTTTTGCAATTTATCTTTTTCATTCGATTCCTGAAAAGTCCAGTCGACTAGAACTCAAATTAGTCGACTACTTCGAAAAAGAAAAGAAAAATCACAATTCATGCCTCCCCCCTTCCCCTCTTGCACTTTCAATTGGTATCAGAGGAGGTCTCACATTTTTGCTTAACCGCTTGTGAGAAAAGATCATGGCCAATCAAATAACTGTTGGAGCACTCTTTCAAGAGGGCATGTCACAAGTCAGGCCACTATACTTCAATGGACAATATTTTTCTCACTGGAAAGTGCATATGAAAATTTATGCAAAATCTTATGATGTGAAAGTATGGCGTGTTATCAAAAAGGGAAACTATCCACTACCAACAGCAGCTCAACCACCCGCTGATCCTAAACATATAGATGAATACACAGACGAACAAATGGCTGTCATACAGGTTAATGCTAAGGCACGAAACCTGTTGTATAACGCTATAAGTGGAGAAGAGTATGAGAAGATTTCAAGTTGTGATACAGCTAAAGAAATGTGGGACAAACTGGAGGTCACTTGTGAAGGAACCAGCAAAGTGAAACAAACTCGGATAAACATGTTGGTTCATGACTATGAACTCTTCCAAATGAAAGAAGGAGAATCCATTGAGGAAATGTTCGCAAGATTCAGCAAAATCAATAGCGATCTGAAAGCTTTTGGTAAACCCTATTCAAGTTGTGATCAAGTTAAAAAGATCTTGAGGAGTTTACCTACCACTTTGGCAGATGAAAGTAGTTGCACTCGAATCTCAAGATCTAAACAAACTTTCATATGATGAACTTAGAGGAGATCTTATAGCATTCGAGAAAACCCATCTCAAGAAGATAAGTCAGGAAGAAAAGAAGAAAATAGTTGCCTTCAAATTTACAATGGAAGGACCTGAGATTGATATTGAAGACAATCCAGAAGCTCTTGAAGAAGAAATTGCTATGTTATCAAGAAACATGGATGGGTTAATTAGAAGGTATAGAAATACAAGAAGGGGAAGGATGCCATCTAGGCGAACCAGGCAATATAATGAACAAGACAAGAATGATGGGAACTGTTATGAGTGTGGAAGGTATGAGCATGTTCAAGCTGAATGCCCGGATTTTAAAAGAAAAGTCTCCAGAGGGTTCAACAAAAACAAATCCTTCAGAAGTTGAAGTGATGAAAATAGTTCAAAACACGAAGAAATAACAAATTTATGTTTCATGACGATCCTGAAAAATGACATGAACAAATACTCTAGCTGCTGGACTGATGAAGATACATCAGACGATAAATGTAAGGAAAATACTGAAAACTGTTTCACGGCACGAGGTGAAACAGGCGAGGAACATCATAGAAAGAGCTGTAAAGGAAAATGGTATTTAGACAGTGCGTGTTCCAGTCGCATGATGGGTGACAAAAATCTGTTTAAAGAAGTCACAAAAATAAATGATGGAAATGTCAAATTTGGTGATGATTCAAAAGGAAAGATAGTTGGTACCGGTACAGTTCCATTCGGAAATAACTATGACATTACAGAGATATATCTTGTAGATGGACTCAACTACAATCTCTTGAGTATAAGTCAGCTATGTGATTCGTGATATGAAGTAAAATTCAAGACTGCCATTGAGGATGAAACAGGTAAAACTATTCTTCCAGGAATGGAAATGTTTATATTGTTGATGGCATTGAAAATCTAGACAGTCACATTTGTCTAGCATCCATTCCTGACGATCCATGGCTTTGGCATAAAAAACTTGGTCATGCAAGCATGCATCTTATTGAAAAACTGTCCTAGTATGATTTAGTTATTGGTCTTCCCAAACTCAACTTTTCTAGAAATCATGTGTGATGCATGTCAGATTGGTAAACAAACTAGAAACTCTTTCAAAACAAAGGATATTGTGTCCACTACCAGGCCATTGCAATTACTTCATATGGACTTGTTTGGACCCCCTAGAACTGCCAGCATTGGAGGTAAACGATATTCTTTTGTTATTGTTGATTACTACTCATGTTTTACATGGGTAATTTTCTTATCTTGTAAAGATGAAGCTCTGAAATTTTTTGAGATTTCTTGCAAAAGAATTAAAAGAGAAAAAAGGTATCTGATCACAACCATCCAAAGCGACCATGGAGGAGAGTTTGAAAGCAGATCCTTTGAAGAATTCTGTAATGATCAAGGGTAGCCATAACTTCTCGTCCCCAAGATCACCCCAAACAGAATGGAGTAGTTAAGCGCAAGAGTAGAACTCTACAAGATATGGCAAGAACAATGATATTAGAACATTCACTGCCAAATCACTTCTGGGCAAAAGCAGTCAGTACATCATGTCATATTCTTAACAGGTGCTTCATAAGACCTATTTTGAAGAAGACTCCATATGAATTATGGAAAGGTAAGAAGCCAAATATTGATTAATTTCACCCGTTCGGAAGTAAGTGTTTCATTCACAACAATGGTAAGGATAACCTTGGAAAATTTGATCCAAGGAGTGATGAAGATATTTTTCTTGGTTATTCTATTAACAGTAGATCTTTTAGAGTTTAAAGCAAACGTACATTATATGTAGAAGAATCAGTGCATGTTATACTCGATAACTCCATGGCCAAGAAAGGAATCATTGCAGGTGATGAAGACACCAACCAAGAAGTATCACAAACAAATAAACCACATAAGTCGACTGATATCCCAGCTATAGTCACAAAGTCGACTAATGAACCTGTGATCAATCCTGGTGAACCACAAAAGGAGCGACTACTTCTGTAGTTGGAACCCATCTGAATGAATGGAGAAGTGAACCTGAATATCCTCAAAAATTCATCATAGGGGATCCAAGCGAAGGGATGAAAACTAGAGGGTCTCTCAAAAAGAAAGCAAATATTGCACTTATCTCTCAAGTAGAACCAAAAAAAGTTGATGAAGCCCTAAAAGATTCCAGCTGGATATAAGCCATGCGGACGAACTTGATCAATTCGACAAAAATCAAGTTTGGGAATTAGTTCCTAAGATTGCAAACGCTATTGTAGTAGGAACAAAGTAAGTATTTTGAAAAAAACTAAATGAAGAAGAAAAGATAGTAAAAAATAAAGCTAGATTAGTAGCTCAAGGCTACTCAAAGCAGGAAGGAGTCGACTATGATGAAACCTTTGCACCTGTAGCACGGTTAGAATTAATTAGTATATTGCTTGCCTATGCATCTTTCACAGGTTTAAATTATTTCAAATGGATGTCAAAAGTACTTTTCTAAACAGTTTTATTAATGAGGAGGTATATGTAAAACAACGTTCTGGTTTTGAAAACTCATAATTTTTTTATTATGTGAAAAACCTTGCTAAAGCTCTTTATGGACTCAAACAAGCTCCTCGAGCTTGGTATGAAAGATTGATTTCTTTTTTAACTAATTATAAGTTCACCAGAGGTAAGGTGGATACTACTTTATTTATCAAGAGATCTACTGAAGGTAATCTTATTATTCAAATCTATGTAGATGATATCATATTTGGTAGTACTAATCCTCTTTTGTACAAGAATTTTTCAAATCTCATGCAAAGTAAGTTCGAAATGAGTATGATGGAGAGTTGACATTTTTCCTTGGACTACAAATCCATCAATCAAAAAGTGGAATTTTCATCTACCAAACCAAGTACACAAAGGAAATGATTCAAAAATTTGGAATGAGCAATGCCAAATCAATTGGAACTCCTATGAGACCGTCTACAAGTTTAGACAGGGATGAACATGGAAAATCAATAGACGAAACCAAGTATCATGGAATGATTGGATCTCTACTATATCTAATGGCTAGTCGATCAGATATTATGTTCAGTGGTTGTAAATGTACCACGTTTCAGTCAGTTCCTAAAGAGTCTCACTTAACAGCAGTAAAGCAAATTATTCTCTATCTCATTGGAACCACCTCTTACGGACTTTGATATCCTTGTTCTAACAATTTTAAACTTGAGGGTTTTTCAGATGCTAATCTTGCAGGTGACAAGGAGGACAGAAAAAGTACAAGTGAAACTTGTCAATTACTGGAAAAAGCACTAATCTCCTGAATAATAAGAAACAGGGATCAATGACTCTTTCCACAATTGAAGCAGAGTACATCGCAATTGGACAATGATGTGCTCAATTTCTACGGATGTCTCATCAATTAGGTGACTATGAATTATTTTGTAAGCCTGTTCAAATATTCTGTGATAATTCTAGTGCTATTTCTCTATCGAAAAATCATGTGCATCATTCTAGAGCTAAGCATATAGATATTAAGTACCATTTTATTAGAGATCATGTCCTTAAAGACAACATAGAATTATTCTTTGTAGTTCCAATGATCAATTAGCAGACATATTTATAAAACCCTTGCTAGAATACAGATTTTGTGCATTACGAGACTCTCTTGGCATTATTTTCATAAACTCATAATTTTAGGGTCTTTGTGGTATGTTTAATTATTACTGTGTTTAAATATTTCCTTAAGTGTGTAAGATGCATTAATTATATGTCTGTTACTTTTCCTTTTTTTCACAACCTTTCAGAGACGGTCAATCATTGCGTTAAATTTCTGACGCCTTTTCGTTTGTACTCGACCGCCGTTTATCACCCTTTTAAGTTCAAAGCTTCATCTATCCCTCTCACATTTTTTGTATCTCCACTCCCCTGTTCCAAACCCTACCATGGCAAAGCACTCCAAAAATCCATCTGCTTCCACCCGCAAAAGCACTCGCTCTAGGGCAAAACCTCTTCTCAAGCTCCTGAACCAATCAATCTAGGATCAAGCCACTCCGAGGACTATACCTCCTCTCAAGATCTCTCAGATGATGCTCGCAGTCTCAACAAGAAGGCCCTCAAAAGATAACCTATGGCAGACCTGCCTGAAACCTTCACTTCCAAAAAGCCCAAAACTGATCTCTCCAATTCTCTTGAGTTTGACCTAAATTTTTGGGACACTCTAAACAGGATGCCTTCATTGCTTTCAAAGACAAGCATGTCGCTCATGGCAGAGTTGTCGATTTAAATGTCATGGACAACCTCAATTGCAATGTGAAGGAACTTCGACTTCTAGGGTTGGAAAATTTTTCTCTCTTTGCCTCCTCCAAAGGTATACGAACCCCTTGTTAGAATGTACTATGCTAATCTTCGCTCTAGCAAACATGATAAATAGAAACCTTGGTTCTTGGCAAACGTATTGTTTTGGGCTGTGCTTTGTTTGATACTATTTTTCAATGTATTTGTTCTGGTTTTTCTACGCTCTTTAAAAATACCTGGCCTGAGAATTTTGAAATCTCTTTTGATCAAGCTAAAAGATGTATAAATGAATCACCCTCTGACTCTCTCCCTAGTCAACTAGGACCTAGTGATGTCTGTTTTGAAACTCGTGTCTTAGCACATATTGTAGCAACCACTCTTCTTCCAAGAACAAGATCCTTCTCTACCTTCTACCAGCGTGAAACCTTCTTAGTTTACTGCCTTCTGATCAAGCACAAGGTCAAGTTGTCTTCTTGGATCATCAATTTCATGATAGAAAGTGCCGATGATCCCACAAGTCTTTCTTATGGTATAATTATCACCTATCTGCTAGAAGTCAACAACATATCCCTTGTTGACCATCCCTACATCACTACCACCAAGTGTTACAATTCCAGGGGATTTTCTTGCATGGTTTATATTTCTATAAAGGGTGCATGGGTCAAGAAATAAGAAGGTGAAACCAAGAATGTTCCCTCCGATTCCAAGGCAAAGGCTCCTGTGTCTCACCCCAGTACAAGTGATTCTGACTTCTTAGAAAAGCTTGTTTCCATCAATGAAACACTCTCTATCATCAAAAACTCCTTAACCTCTATGCAAAGCCAAATTGAATATATCCAAGGAATGGCAAAGGAGACAAGCTCCGACGTGTCCAAGATTCGAGTGCAGATTCTCAAAACTACAGAAAAAGCAGTAAGGGCCTTCAAAGAGATGCACAGAAGAATTGATGGGGCCTCTGTCACAGTGAATGCTAGCTTTGATCGCCTCAAGGAGGCAGTTTGCAACACCCTTACCTACTTTCTGCGTCGCTGATGTTTGGTTGTTTAAGACAATTTTCTTTTTGCTTTGTTTTTACGGCTGATGATTCAGTCATGGGTTGTACTCTTAGGACAAATACTTTTATTTTCTCTGCTTTAATTTTGTTTTTTGTTGATGGCAAAGGGGAGAAATAGTAAGCAAGCTTAAAGCTTGCATTTCTATGTATTCCCTGCTTCTATGTTTTGTGTTTTATGCTCTGTTTTCAAATTGCAGGTACATCATACGGTATACAACTGAGGGGAGTCGACTACAAATGAGGGGGAGATGATAACAAATGAGGCACAACAGAATGTCCAACTGAGGGGGAGTTGACTAGACACTTCTACCAAGAAATACGAATTAAAGGAGAGTTGACTACAGCACACTCAAGGCAGCTGATCAATAGGGAAGTATTTTCAATGTTACTTTTTCATCATAAAAAAGGGGGAGATTGTTAGATCTCAGTAAATTTCAATGATGCAAAATAACCAATTACTCCCTATGTGCAGGAAACGATTCTGAGCAATAATATGGAGGCAAAAATGAATCAAACGAAAAAGGAAAGAGAAGCGGAAGAATCAATCAAGGAAGATGGCAAAATCAATCAAAAGAGATATTATAAGAAGGATCTAAATCAAAGGAGATTAAGGCTATGAAATCATTCGCTAAAGATTCTCCCACATAATGACGTCAATCGAAGGCATCAATCAAGGGATCTGGCAACGGGAATATTCTCTCTATTAAGGAAGAAATCACTCAAGCCTGCGAGTCGATACAAGTCAGCAGAAGAATCAGTCTACGAATCCGTCTGAATATAAACTCCCTTGGGTTTGCAATCTCTCAAAAAGATGTACAAGACTTGAAGGCCTCGAGAAGTATAAATACCTACTGCATTGGCCTTGCAACAACATACTTTGATCCAACCAACTTCAATCTCTTTGTTCTACTTCAAACAAAATACTATATTCTGCTTTAGATTTCTTGTGTAACAAAGAAGAGAAGAGAGAGAAAGGAAAGAACACCTGTGAGGCATTGTATCAATTATAGAGAGAAGAACGAGTGACAAAAGCTGTTGGTGTATAATATCAACTCATTTGTACTAAGCCACTTCATACTTGAAAGAGATTACCCTTGCAACGCAAGTGAATTGCACGTAAGATTCACTCTAAATTCGAACCAGTATAAAAACATACTGTGTCATTTACTTTCTGCAATTTATCTTTTTCATTCGATTTCTGAAAAGTCCAGTCGACTAGAACTCAAATTAGTCGACTACATCGAAAAAGAAAAGAAAAATCATAACTCACCCCTCGCTTTCGATATATAATTGTGCCGACATCTAATAGTTGTCATTATGTTCCAGAAATACTAGGATTTGGTCTGAGAATTTAATGCTTAACTTTAAATTAATGTTACATTCCATATTGAAAAAAATATACTTTGATCCTACAAATATCGAAGTAGGACCAATTACAAGTACAGACATATTTAGAGTGGATTTTGCGAATCAGTTGAACACATTATTTTCAACTGATATTATAACAATTACTATTATTATATCTTATTGCCAAATAAAGTTGAGATCATCTATATAAATCTTATTGACTATCCGTATAATACTTATAAAATAATTAAAATGTAAAATATTATGATGTTATTCTCATTCTGAATCTGCATTGTAAATTCTGGATTCACGTTCAGCTCTATATAGTAAGTCACAATTATTACATGAAACTCATATAAGGAGAGATTTATTAAATTCTAAAAACAAGATATAAACGAAAACGGTCCCTAAGCCAAACTTTTGATGTGACCAAGTTCATTGAGAAATATAAATATTAAAAAGAACTTGGAAAGTGATAAGATAAGGATATATGGTCACACCACCAATTAATTTCTTGGGGGTGTGGGGAGAAGGAGAAGAAAAAACACTTCAAGAAAAGATGAAAAAAGTGTTCTTTTTTAAGTGATGCTTTGGTATTTGCATGTGCCTCTCTGATTATCACATGGAATATCAACATCAATTCCCTTTATACTTTTCTTTTTTTCACTATAGGTGCAACTCATCTATCCCCAAAACTTTGCTAGCTAGTTCCTCTTTTCAATTTGAAACTCACTTTAATTTGTTATATTTAAAGTGACTATCCTTTTCATCACTCCATCAAATATATATCTCAATTTTTCTTTTATGATCTAGACCAAAGACAAGATTGATCACTGAGCCTAAGAGGTGCTTTGAGCTCTATTTCCAGAAGTCGACTATGCTAGTAATTTTTGGTGAATTATATGTTCAAGAGTTTAACTTTTTCTCGTGGGAGAAGTTAGCTACGAGCGCATATTAGTGAAGGAGGCAAATTCATCGTTGATCTGTCACTAAATAGATTCAATGACGAAAAAAAAATTGCTATTTAGTGATGGCATATATCCATCAGCCATCACGCTAATTTTTGTTATTTTAGTAAGATGATCATTTACAATTAGTCTTATTAGCTAGTAACACGAAAAATAAAGCAAGTTTCCTTTAAAAATTATTGTTAATAAAAAATATTTAAGTTAATAGCGCATGTGATGAGTTAAATTCCATCAACTAATCTTAATTCCGTCATTTAAGTTTTAACACGAGATATCTTCGCTAGTTTGACCAGTTTATAAGCTTAAGCAAACGCCATCTTACCCTCTTTTGCATAATTTAATCAATTGTAGCAAGTAATACATGTGTTACTTAATTGCTTTTCACTCTTGAAGAAAAGATCCCTTGTAGCTATAGTCTTTAATGATATTTTTGAGATAATTTCACTTTTAGCCGCTCGGTTGAAACTTTTGACAATCCCTAGCGCACAAATCTATTATGCAGTTTGAAATCAAAAATTAATTAAAATAGCTAGCCAAAAACTTAAAGGTAGGCACACCCTTTCCCTTTACAGAGTTTGTCCGTACCATCACAAGCCCTTCGTACCTCTTGTGCACTGCCTTAGCATTAAGCTCGCTGACGGAGCCTCAGCTAGTCTACGGTGGTTAAAGACGTGGTTGTGTTTGGTGTAGTATCCATTTCGCTAAAATACCAGATAAGCCTCTATCAATATTGATAATATTTGATAAATTAAAATGCAAAGGACATGGCTTTATGTAAATTTGATGTTTTTAAGGGGCATTTTTGGGCATGCAGTATTTTTAGCCAGGAAATGTCGCCGGAAAAGGAGAAAGTGGGTGACGGCCGGTGGTCCATAATAGAGAGAAAAGTGTTTTGGACTATAGTGGTCCTCTTAAAACTCTTTATATGATTTTTGACACGTTCCTCTTTTTTTGGTTGTGTTGGGGGGAAATTTCGAGCAGTTTTTATAGAGAATTTCGTGCCAGAGTTTCGCCGGAAATGGTGCCGAGAAGAAGAAGAAGAGTGAGAGAGAGTTGAGAATTGAGAATTGAGAGGAGGCTTTAGTCTTAACACAATTTTGTGGTTGTATAGATGTATGGACATACATTTACAAAGAGAATATCCATATACACTTTTATATGTGTCCTTACATAGCATATAATCATAGCATAGAATCAGAGCTTGATATTGCCATGCAAGCTTCTTCTATTTTGCTTGAAGTTCCTTACCCACCTTCTCTCTTCCTAGCTAGTAATTCTTCAATATACAAAATAGATTGTCACTATACAAAATATATACAAAATAGACTATCATTATATAAAATATATACAACATAGACTGTCACTATACAAAAAATGAGTGTGTGATTGTATATGGAGATGAAAAAGAAAAACCTAGATATCACTGAATATCCATTATGCATAACGTTGAAATATATACAAAATAGACTATCACTATACAAAAGGTATACAAAATAGACTGTCACTATACAAAAAATATACAACATAGACTGTCACTATACAAAAAATATACAAAATAAACTGTCACTATACAAAAAATATACTAAATACACTGCCGCTATACAAAAAATTATACAAAATAGACTGTCACTGTACAATTTATATACAATAGACTGTCACTATACAAAAAATATTCTAAATAGACTGTCACTATACAAAATAGATTGTCACTATACAAAAAATAAACAACATAGACTGTCACTATATAAAAAATATACAAAATAAACTGTAACTATACAATTTATATACAATAGACTGTCACTATACAAAAAATATACTAAATACACTGTCGCTGTACAAAAATATACAAAATAGACTGTCACTATACAAAAAATATACTAAATACACTGTCACTATACCAAAAATATACAAAATAGACTGTCATTATACAATTTATATACAATAGGCTGTCACTATACAAAAAATATACAAAATAGACTGTCACTGTACAATTTATATACAATAGACTATCACTATAGAGAATATATACAAAATAGACTGTCACTATACAAAAAATATACAAAATAGACTGTCACTATACAAAATAGACTGTCACCGTACAATTTATATACAATAGACTGTCACTATACAAAAAATATACTAAATAGACTGTCACTATACAAAAAATATACAAAATAAACTGTCACTGTACAATTTATATACAATAGACTGTCACTATACAAAAAATATACTAAATAGACTGTCATTATACAAACTATATACAAAATAAACTGTCGCTATACAAAAAATATACAAAATAAACATTTCAAACTATTAGATGTAATATATTTGGGCCGAAAGAATATTTTGTGTCAATAAAAAAAAGCATGGGCAATTAAAATTTTGAAAAGCTATACGGGATCATCTTTTCGATATTTTTCCACAACTCTTACGATCAATCGGCTGTCAAATTAATAAGTGGCCCTTTTACGTATCGTTGGTCCATATATATGTTAAAGACACATCATATCAAAGACACCATTATAATTGATACTCTTATTGGTAACTCAACCAGAAGTACGATGCTACCATTTGCATAACCATTAGACAATGTGGCCAGAAATTCTTTTGCGTAATGGGATCGCAATTATGGGCAGACAGTGGCCTACTTAATGGCACAGCCTTATCATATATCACATGGATCATAGATTGAAAGGAAAAAAGTTGGTGGTAATGTTGATGAAACTTGTGCCATGAAATCACATGAACTTGAGGTCAGCAGCATAAATATAAAAAATTTATTCGCACTTTGATGTTCACATTAAATCACATTATTAATTATAATTAAATAAATATTGAAGCATAAAGATACATAAATTAATTGCAATATAACAAAAATTAATATATAAAAACATATTATCTAGATATATTTTGTCTTGACATAAAGAGACGATTTTGAGTATATATATTTTTCCACTACAAAATGGGGCTTTGAAGCACACAACATGACATGAGGCCACAGGAGACAAAGGAAACCTACTTGGCTAAGACTCTTCTTCCTTAAAAAATGAAAGCAGACAACTTTGTTTGGCTTCCGGTGAAATATTTTCGACATAAAATATCTTTATTAAAAATGAATTCAATTAAAGCCAGCACCTTCTTAATCTAATGAAAATTGTTTATCTTCCAAATTAGTAATAGCATCTTATTAAATCAGTAAGGGAAATATATCTTTTCTATGGTTTTCTAGATCTACCATGCATGATTAATCTTAGGCAACTTAGCACAAGAAGCATATAATTTATGAGCAGTGCAAGTGACGTAAATAACTTTATTTAAGTCCTCAAAACTAAAGGGAACAAAACTAATAATAATCCACCAAATTTTTTATTGTAAAACTGGCATGTCTGCCCACTCGTATAATTGTGCTAATGATGGGTCCGATTCATTATGTTGCTTTCAGAGAGTTTGACGTTACATTTAACTAATTTTACTTTGATTAGGATTGGAGAACTTAGGGAGTGTTAGGTAGGAAGGAAAATATTTTTAATGGAAGATGTTTTCCTAAAAATATTTTCGTGAAAAATAAGTGATTTTCTTACTTCTTCTTCTTTTTCTTCTTTCTCCTTTTTTTTTTTTTTTTTTTTGTTGATATTTGGTTACTTAACAAAAATGTTTTTTGAAAAACATAATCTAGGAAAACACTACGGGAAACGAAATGAGAGAAGGTATGTGGAGGAGCATGGCAGTGAGGTCTGGCCTAGGGTCAAGGTGGGGGGTCGAGGTTCCGGATTGGAGTCAGGATCGAGGACGTGAGCTGCAGTTCAAATACGGAGCCGGAATAGGGGTTTAGGGTTGGGGTCCAGATCGTAGAGGGGTCTAGGGTCGGGGTCAAGTAGGGGTCGAGGTTTAAGGTTAAGATCAGTGATGAGGGTCAGGATCCGGGATAGGAGTCGAGGTCGGAGTTCGGGGCGAGTTTCCAAGTTAGGGTAGTAATCAAGATCCAAGGTCAAGACCGGTGACTGGGGCTTAGGTCAGGGTTAGGGTCAAGGTCGGGGTCAACATTTAGGATTAGGGGTCGAAGTTAGGGTTCAAGGTCGAATTGGTGTAGGGGTCGAGGTTTAGAGTTGGAGATTAGAGAAGGATCCCGATTCTAGCACTGGATCCTGATTCCGACCCCAACCTCGAACCCCAAACTTTGACCATGAAGAACCTGACCTTGACCCCGATCTCAATCCTGACCTCGATCCCGACTTCAAATCACGATCTCGATTTCGACTGATGATTCTGACCTCGACCTCGAAACCCGACCTGAACCCGGCTTCGATCCTGATTTTGAACCGAACTTAACCTTGACTATGAACTTTGATCCCCATACCCCGACCACAAAAACCAACTACGGTCCTAACCTCGACCTCAACCCCCGACCTGACCCTAATCCCTAATCTTAACTCTTAACCCAGAACTAGGGGAAGGGGGCCAAACGAGGAGTGGGTGGTGGGCTGGGGGCAAAGTGTTGGTTGGGGAGGGAGAGGCTGGCGGAGATGGGGGTTTGAAGATGAGCGGAGCATGTAGTGGTGGAAGTATGTCGAGAGTTTGGAGGCCAAAATGGCAAGGATATGTAAATTTAGGGGTGAGGAAGATTGAAAGAGAGTTTTGGCAAATACTTTTCCTCCTCTAGGTAGGAAAGTCATTTTCCTCTATGAGTTTAAAAGGAAAATATTTTTCAAAATATTAAAGGCGACGAAACATGAAAACTTGAAAAAATATTTTCCAGAATATATTTTTCTTCGTACTAAACACACCTTTAGTTCCAAAGAAAATTTGGTCTTTTAGAATGATTGCTGAGCCCCCCTCCTTCAAGAAAAAAAAATCCGCTTGGTATTTATCAATGAAAAAAATGAATTAATTAACTATGATAAGTCTAATAATAAATTATGTAAAGACATTATTGCATTTATGGATTTGACATAAAATACATTTCTTGTCAAGTTTGCTATGGCTAATATTAACTCCACTTATGTGAAGTTCGTGTAACTCGTCCCAGGTTCAGATAAAAGATAATTTTGGCAATTTAAATATATTTGCAGCATCAAGAATCCTCCCAATATTGTTGTAAATCAGCGTCAATAACAGGTCCAACTTATTTAAGATTGCTGTAAACTGATTAGTTATTAATTTATTAATGATTATTGGTTTTTTGCCCGCTCAGTAATGAACCTTATTATATTTATTTGAATACGAATTTTAGGAACTTCTGGTGAGAAAAAATATTGTTAAGAGGACATGGAGTCATGTTTGGTATGACATAACATAGTTTTCAAAACTCTGTTTCTTTTTTTTTTTTTTTTTTGGAAAATACGTCTAGTGATCAATGGAAATAGAAAGACGCACACTTACAAAAAACAAACAAAAATATTTTAACGATTTGTAAGAGAAAATATTGGCACTAGAAAAGGATAACAAAACCATTTGTAGAATTAATGAACATCAAGTTACGTTATTCCTTAGTTGATCATGTTCCTGGTTAGACAAATTTGGACCAACATAAAGTGTTGTTCAACTTGCTAATTGCTAATGGAATAATTGTCTCTTTTTTTTTTTTCCCGATGTCCTCTTTGCATTCTCAAGAAAAATATTGTTTTTCAAAAATATTGGTATTGGTTGCCACTTGCCTAGTCTAAAATTGGGCGAAAATTAGCAGGCTTGTTGGAATTAGTAAAATAGGGGTGAAATTAAAAAATAACGAGATTTACAAGTGATAGTTGAAAAATAATCACAGTTTCAAAAGTAATCGAAATTTAGCCACTTTTCATGTAAAGATAAATTTGAACGAAAACACTATTCAAAGTTCAAAAAATATTCCAACATAATATACTGGAGTTCCAGTATAATATACTAGATTTTCAGTATAATATACTGGAGTTCCAGCATAATATGCTGGTCTAGCATAATATGCTGGAAGTTCATATACAGGTGCTCCAATCTCCAGTATATTATGCTGGAACTTTTCGTGTGTTGAAGTTCCAGCATAATATAACTTCCAGCATATTATGCTGGAACTTTCCATGTTACAGCAAATAGTTGTTATTTTTCAATAACTTTGCAAAACGCGAGCTATTTTTCAATTACTAATACAAAAACTGATTAGCCCGTACTATTTGGGTTCTAATTTTGACGGCCCAATACAAGTTTTAATTTAGAGCAAATCCAACCGCATCCTACGTGAGGAAAAACATGGAAAATCGATGATGATTAACAAAGGATAGAATTACTTTTAACTTTCCCTTTTTTCAAGTTAGAGTTGGTTAAATATTATGCAAAAAGCTTTTCTGTAACGATCCGACCGGTCGTTTTACTTTCTAGATCCTTGTTCCTCTGTTTAATACTTTTCGTATGTACTATTCCTGTCTTATGATTTGGGGGGATGGTTGGTTTGGTTTTGGAAGAGTTTGGGTTGGATCCAGAACACTTAATTCCATAATAGTAGCCTAAGGTGATCAAATTTGACTTGAGTCAAAATTTTGAGTAAACGACTTTGGAATCGAGATTTGAAGGTTCCAATGGGTTCGTATGATAATTTTGAACTTGGTATATATTCTGATCGAGTTTCGGGAGGACCGGGAGTATTTCTTTCCCTGCATCTAAAAGTTGCCTTAGTTCCCTTTAAAAAAAAAGAAAGATATTGTAAGTTGGCATCTTGAAAGTGTTAGAGTTTTCTAAGATTGATTTGAAGTAGACTTTGGTGTTATCAATGTCTGTTTGGGATTACGAGCTTTGAAATAGATTCATATAGTAATTTGTGACTTGTGCGTAAAATTTGTCGTCATTCCGAGTTGTCTAAGTATGATTCGTCGCGTTTGGAGTTAGTTGGAAGAAGTTTGAAGTTCTAAAGTTGATTTATTTAGTTTCGAAGAGCGATTCTTGGTTTTGATATTATTTTACTTTTTCCGGGACTTCGAATAGGTCCATAGTATGTTTATAGACTTGTTGGTACATTTGGACGGGGTCCCGGGTGGCTCGGGTGAGTTCCGAACCACCCGGAGCAAAGTTGAAGTTGGCAAATTTTGCTGGTTTGTTGGTGTGCTTCGCGATCCAATGGGTGTTCTGCGGTCATAAAGGAGGCTGGAGAAGGGGCTAGAGGTTTGCTCTTCGTGAATGCGAGGAGGGTCCCACGAATGCGATTGAGGACCTGACTCCTATTCACAAACGTGGAGCTATCTTTGCGAACGTGAAGAAGGCTGAGGCAGGGGGAAGCTAGAAGGCATTTAGCCTACACAAATACGGGTGTGGGATTGTGAACGCAGAGGGCCGGGGGTGTGTGCATCGCAAACACGACCTAGGTATTGCAAACGCGAGGAGGAAAATCTGGCTGAGGCAGTTTAGTCTTCGCCATTGCAAGGGCTTTCTGCGATCGCGATGAAGGTTTCCCGGGGCAGAACATAATTTTTATAAGGGACTTAGGCTCATTTTCACCATTTTTCATTTGGCTTGGGAGATTTTGGAGCTCTTTTGACGGAGATTTTCATCAAGCACCACAAGGTAAGTGATTTCTACCAATTATGAGTAGATTTTAATATATGAGTTTGTGGAATTTTGAGAATTTTATTGAAGAACTTAGGGTTTAGTAAGAATGAGATTTTACCACGAAATTGATTATGAAATTGGGAACAAGTTATATATTTGAGCTCATAATGCCATGGGTAACATTTATCTGCGAAAATTTTCGGAATTCGAACACGTGTGCGCGATGTTGACTTTTGTTGACTTTTTAAGTTGGGTTGAAAAATAACTCTAATAGTTAAATTATGAATCTTTGAGAATATATTGATTGGTTTACATGTCCTTTAATTAGTTTTGGGTTGCTCGACATTGATTCGAGGTGACTAATAAGGTTTAACAGCCGAGTTGAAGGCTTGAAAATGAGGTAAGTCTCTTGCCTAATCTTATAAGAGAGAATTATCCCTGTAGGTATCCTAATTGTTGTGTGCTACCTGTTATGAATGCTACATATGTACGAGATGACGAGAATCTGTGCGTAGCAAGATTCATATTTATGTACGGGTAGACTTAGATCCACATCATGCCTTAAAATGTACTATTTAAATTAAACTTGTTGGTTTGATATTTGATTTTATGACTTAGATTGAGACTAGAATAAATACATTGACCAAGTCTCTCATTTTGGATTTTGTGACATATTAGATGAAAAGTAGTTTCGTATCTTCTCGACTCGCATGTATCTTCGCGAGTGAGAGACTTTCTCTACTCTTATGGGATGGGGTCGTTCGTCTCGGCAGGATTTTAAATTACTCTTATGGGATCGAGACGTTCGCCTCGATAGGATTTTAAATTACTCTAATGGGATTGGGCTGTTTGCCTCGACAGGACTGTGAATTACTCTTATGGGATCGGGTTGTTCACCTTGGCAATATTGTGAGTTATTCTTATGGGATCCGGCCGTTCGTTTCGACGGTATAGTATAACACTATTCTTATGGGATAGAGCAGTTCACCTCGGCAGGCTCGTGCATAATACTTGAAATTTTATTTAGTATTGGTATCAAATAGTTTTGTGACTTCGAGGAAGGTTATGGTATTTAGTTATTTCGTAATAATTCTTGTTTAGGAATTTTATTATTCATATTTATCTGTCTTGTTTCTACTTGTTGTGTTTCATACCTGCCTACTTTATGTATCTCATTAATTGACCACTAGTAAGTGTCAAAGTCGACCCCTCATTACTACTTCTTCGAGGTTAGACTAGATACTACTAGGTACGCATTGATTTAGGTACTCATACTACACTTATATATTGATTGTGCAGGTGCATAGACAGGTACAGTCAGTGGTCATTCGGGCGTGTAGACTTACTACCCGGAGACGTAGTGGTGAGCTGCTCTCCATGTTTCGATCTGCAGCACCCGGAGTCTTCTTTTTGTCATGTTTATTATTTCTCTCTCTTTTGTTTCCGACAGTAGCTATAGAGGTTTAATATATTCCGTAGATTGCTCATGCACTTGTGACATCGGGTTTTAGGAGTTCTAGTGGATGTTCACAGTTATACCTGATGTTATTATTTATTACCTTGCTTATGTTTTATTCATACTCTGTGACTTGGTAAGGAGGAATGTATGTGTTCCATGATTTCTAAATTTAATTCCACTTACTTAATGACTTCTTGAGAAAAGTTTAAAATGGATAACTAAGTGAGAGTTTCACCATTGGCTTTCCTAACGGCATCGTTGCATCCCATCACAGCCTAGGATGAGAATTGGGTCATGACAGCTTGGTATCAGAGTACTAGGTTCACATAGGTCTCACGAGTCATGAGCAAACCTAGTATAGTCTTGCGAATGGGTGCAGAGACGTCTGTAATTGTCTTTGAGACGCTATGGGGTATTAGGAAACTTCACTTTCTTCATCTCCTATCATGCGGTTGATGTTGTGCTACGTATCTTTCTCTTATTCTAACAAATGGTGAGAACGGGCGCGACCGTAGTACCCGGCGGAAGAGGGGTTGCTCCCTAGTCGTCAGAGGTAGAGGCCGAGGGAGGGCCACAAATCCTGTTAGAGGACGAGGACATCTTAGAGTTGCCCTAGTAGTACCACCAATGGATTTGGGGAGGAACCTATTATTGAGGAGCAAGATGAGGTGCCTACAGCCGAGCTGGCCCCAATAGACTTTATGACCGCACCGGGCTTTCAAGAGGTCATGGGTTGTATGTTGCAGTTCATGGATTATATGACTCAGGGTGGACTATTCGCTGCAGATCCGGCCACATCTCAGATGGGAGGGGGAGCTCAAACCCCTACCGCTCATTCTCCCAGGCACGCTGTTTCCATTTATCAGACCCCAGGTGTACTGCCTACGGGCAAGGTTCAGGGAGGTTGTAGCGGTTAGAGCATGATCAGCCCGCGACCATTGAGGAGCAGAAGCGTCTAGACAGATGGAATAGGATTCATCCTCCCGTATTTAGCGGTGAGCAGTTAGAGGACCTATAAGATTTCATTGACCATTGCAGGGAGAGGTTGCATATTATGGGAGTAGTGGAGTCTAACGGGATGGACTTCACCACATTTTAGCTAGAGAGGACAGCCAGTAGATGGTGGCAGTCTATTCTCCAGAGCAAGCCAGCAGGTTCATCTCCCTTGACTTGGAATCAGTTTACACACCTCTTGTTGGAGAAGTATATTCCCCATTCGTAGAGGGAAGAGCTATAGGGTCAATTTGAGCGGCTCCAACATGGTCAGATATATGTGACTGATTACGAGACGAGATTCACTGACTTGTCTCGTCATGCAGCTATCATACTTCCCGTAGAGGCAGAGAGAGTTCAGAGGTTTATTGCATGCTTGCACCTTGAGATTCAGGTTTCTAATGCACGAGAGACAGAGAAGGGGACTCTATTCATCCAGGTTGTAGAGATAGCTCAGAGGATCGAGCATATCAACAATCAGAGTATAGAGTTCATGTCGAGGGATAAACGACTTCGATATTTTGTGGATTTAGTGGCGCCCCGTCTGGGGCGGGGGTCAGTTTATGAGGGGCCATCCTAGCAGGCCCATGCATTCAGCACCACAGCTTATTCGGGGTGATCTAGCGTGATTCTACTTTAGCGCCATTCTAGAGAGTACTTACTATCCGCCAGCTATTCAGGGTTCCCCTAGTGGGTATTCAGGTTATCAGGGTCTGACTCATAGTCAACAATTTTCCACTCAGAAAGGTTGTTTTGAGTGCGGGGAGTTGGGCCACGTGAAGAGGTTTTGTCCCGGACTTCGGGGCAGAGTAGTCTAGTAGGACCATTAGCCTATGTTTACCGCACCAGATACCGCACCGCACGGCCGGCTGGCCAGAGGTGGAGGGAGGATGGGTAGGGGTCACCCTAGAGGTAGAGGCAGTCAGGTGGCGCTCCGACTAGATTTTATGCCTTCCCAGCCAGACCAGAGGCAGTCACCTTCGACGCAGTGATCATATGTATTATTTTTGTTTGCCGTAGAGATGCTTCCATACTATTTGACCCAGGGTCTACCTATTCCTATGTCTCTTCTCTATTTGCTCCTTATCTGGATGTATTTCGTGAGTCCTTGGGTGTTACTGTATGTGTCCACGCTAGTGGGTGATTTTGTTGGTTTGGATCAGGTTTTATTATCCTTGTGTAGTGAATTTCTATGGTTGGGAGACCCGAGCAGATCTTCTATTGCTCGATATGATTGACTTCGAGGTTATCCTAGGCATGGACTGATTGTCTCTATACCATGCCATTCTCGATTGCCATGCCAAGACTATCACCTTGGCGATGATAGAGTTGGCTATGTTGGAGGGGAGAGGCTCATATATTAGTACATCTAGTCGGGTTATCTCTTTCTTGAAGGCTCGACATATGCTCGAGAAGAGGTGTTTGGCCTATCTAGCCTTTGTTTGAGATAATGCTGTGGAGACTCCCACGATAGATTCAGTGCTTGTGGTGCGAGAGTTTTTGGATGTATTTCCTGCTGATCTACCATGCATGCCACCAGATCGTGATATCGATTTCAGTATTGATTTGGCACCAGGCACCCAACCTATTTTTGTTCCACCTTATTGCATGGCTCTTGTCGAGTTGAGAGAGTTCAAGGAGCAACTTCAGGAGTTGCTCGAGAAAGGATTCATCAGTCCGAGTGTGTCGCCTTAGGGTGCACTGCTATTATTTGTGAAGAAGAAGGATGGGAGTATGCAGATGTGCATTAATTACCGTCAACTGAACAAAGTCACCATCAAGAATAAGTACCTGTTGCCGCGCATTGATGATTAGTTTGACCAGCTATAGGGTGCTAGAGTGTTCTTGAAGATCGACTTGAGATCTGGGTATCATCAACTAAGGATTCGTGCTTCGGATATTCCAAAGATGACTTTTCGAACTAGATATGGGAACTATGTGTTTCTAGTGATGTCATTCGATTTGACTAACGCCCCTACGACGTTTATGAATTTGATGAATCGAGTGTTCAGGACATATCTTGACTCATTTGTCATTGTCTTCATTGATGACATATTGATCTACTCGCGTAGCATGGAGGAGCACAAACAACATTTGAGGATTGTGCTTTAGACCTTGCGGGAACAAAATCTATATGCTAAGTTCTCTAAGTACGAGTTTTGATTAGATTCTGTGGCTTCTTAGAGCATGTTGTGTCAGGTGAAGGTATTAAGGTAGATCTCAGGAAGATCGAGGTAGTTCAGATTTGGCCTCGCCATCAGGAGTTTCTTGGGGCTAGCAAGTTATTATCGTCGGTTTATGGAGGGCTTCTCATCTATTGCAGCTCCTTTGACTAGATTGACCAAGAAGGGTGCTCAGTTCAGATGGTCCGATGATTTCAAGGTTGCTTTTAGAAGCTCAAGAATGCATTGACTACAATACAATGCTGGTTTTTCCCTCCGGTTTAGGGATGTATTTCGTGTA
Source organism: Nicotiana obtusifolia (assembly GCA_002018475.1). Classification (NCBI taxonomy): domain Eukaryota; kingdom Viridiplantae; phylum Streptophyta; class Magnoliopsida; order Solanales; family Solanaceae; genus Nicotiana; species Nicotiana obtusifolia. The sequence continues at coordinate 113,671 of MCJB01012960.1, read as the reverse complement.
TTGTGATGCTTCATGTGTTGGTTTGGGTTGTGTGTTGATGCAGGACAGGCGAGTTATTGCATATGCTTCACGTCAGTTGAAGCCCTATGAGAAGAACTACCTTGTGCACGATTTGGAGTTAGCTGCGATAGTTCATGTTCTTAAGATCCGGAGGCATTGTCTTTATGGAGTGTTATGTGAGGTTTATGCCGATCATTGCAGTTTGTAGCATCTGTTTAAGTAGAGGGATCTTAATTTGAGGCAGCGCATGTGGCTTGAGTTACTGAAAGATTATGATATTACCATCCTTTATAATCCGGGCAAGCCGAATGTGGTCGTGGATGCCTTAAGCAGAAAGGCCGAGAGTATGTGTAGTTTGGCGTTCATTTCAGTAGAGGAGAGGCCATTGGCTTTGGACATTTAGTCCTTAGGTAAACGACTACTGAGGCTGGAATTTCATAGTCCAATCGGGTTCTTGCATGTGTTGTGGCTCAGTCTTCTTTATTCGAGCAGATCAAGGCGCGTCAATATGATGATTCGCACTTGCTCGTCCTTAGAAAGATGGTGCTACGGGTTGATGCCAAGGAGGTTACTATCAGAGATGATGGTGTTCTGCGACTCTAGGGTTGCATATGGATTCCTAATGTTGATGTCCTGAGAAAGATGATTCTATAGAAGGCACACAACTTACGTTATTCCATTCATACAGGTGCCACGAAGATGTATCGTGATCTGAGGTAGCATTATTGGTGGCGGCGGATGAAGAAGGACATAGTTGAGTATGTGGCGAGGTGCTTAAATTGCCAGCAAGTTAAGTACGAGCACTAGAGGCCAGGTGGCTTACTTCAGTAGATGGTTATACCGGAGTGGAAATGGGAGCTCATCACTGTGGATTTTGTGGTTGATTGCCATTTGGATCATTGTCGGAAGATTGACCAAGTCTGCTCACTTCATTCCGGTGATGACTACATACACTTTAGAGAAGTTGGCCCTATATTTATATTCAGGAGGTTGTTCGATTACATGGCGTGCCTATTTCTATTATTTCAGATAGACGCACTCAGTTCACATTGCATTTTCAGAGAGCAGTACAGAGTGAGTTGGGTACTCAATTGAGCTCTGCACGACCTTTCACCCGCAGACCGATGGGCAGTTGGAGCCGACAATTTAGATTCTGGAGGATATGCTCAGAGCATGTGTGATTGACTTCAAAGGGCAGTGGAATCTATTTTTACCGTTGGCTGAGTTTGCTTATAATATCAATTACCAGTCCAGCATTGAGATGGCTCCATTTGAGGCTTGTATGGTCGGCGATGTCGTTCCCCCATCGGTTGATTTGAGCCCGGCAAGGCTAGGTTATACGGTACTGATCTGGTGAAATTGTCTTGGATAAGGTAAAGTTGACATATGAGCGACTTCTCACAGCACAGTCCAGGCATAAGAATTACGCGGATCATAAGGCGTATGATTTTTCATTTATGATTGGTGAGAAGGTGCTCTTTAAAGTCTCATCGATGAGGGTATCATGAGGTTCAAAAAGAGGGGCAAGTTGAGTCCGAGGTTCATCGGTCCATTCGAGGTGTTGGAGCGAGCTGGTGAGGTTGCATATAGACTTGCTTTGCCTTCTAGTCCATCAGGAGTTCATCCGGTATTCCACGTGTCTATGCTCCGGAGGTACCATGTCGGCAGGTCCCATGTGTTGGATTACAACGCATTTCAGCTAGATGAGAGCTTGGGTTACGAGGAGGAGCCAATTGCTCTTTTTGACAGGTAGGTTTGCAAGTTGAGGTCTAAGAAGATTTCAGCGGTGAAGGCCATGTGGAGAGGTCAACCAGTCGAGGAGGCAACTTGGGAGACCAAGGAGAACATGCCGAGCATATATCCACACTTATTCGGCACTTCAGGTATGATTCTAAACCTGTTCGAGTACGAACTTTTGTTAAGAGGTGAAGAATGTAATGACTCGACAAGTCATTTTGCTTTCAAGATCTTTGCTTTTTAGATCTCTGTTTCCGTATTTAAGACTTCCGGTATGTGCTATTCTTATTTTATGACTTTGCAGGGATGGTTGGTTTGGTTTTGGAAGGGTTTGGGTTGGATCCGGAACTCTTAGTTCCTTAATAGTGGCCTAAGGTGGCCAAGTTTCACTTGAGTCAACATTTTGAGTAAATGACCTCGGAATCGAAATTTGAAGGTTGTACTTGGTTCGTATGATGATTTTTGCCTTGGGTATGTTTGGATCGAGTTTCGGGTAGAACGGGAGCATTTCAGCGTTTATTGTTGGAAATTGACATCTTGAAGGTTTTAAAGTTTTGTAAGTTTGATTTGAAGTAGACTCTGGTGTTATCAATGTCCGTTTGGGATTTCGAGCCTTGGAATAGGTTCATATAGCAATTTGTGACTTGTGCGTAAAATTTGGCGTCATTACGAGTTGTCTAAGTATGATTCGTCGTATTTAGAGTTAGTTGGAAGAAGTTTGAAGTGTTAAAGTTGATTTATTTAGTTTCGAGGTGCGATTATTGGTTTTGATATTATTTTACGTGTTTCGAGACTTTAATTAGGTCCGTAGTATGTTTATGGACTTGTTGGTATATTTGGACGGGATCCAGGGTGGCTCGGATAAGTTCTGGACCACCAGAAGCGAAGTTAATGTTGGCAGATTTTGCTGGTTTGCTAGCGTGCTTCGTGATTGTGAAGGGCATTCCGCGATTGCGAAGGAGGCTGGAGAAGGGGCCAGAGGTTTTCTCTTCACGAACGTGAGGAGGGTCCCACGAAAGCGATGGAGGACCTGGCTCCTCTTTGCTAACGCGAAGAAGGATGAGGTAGGGGGAAGCTTGAAGGCATTTAGCCTTCGCGAACGTGGCTGTGACATCATGAATGCGGGCTGGGGGAGTGTGCATCGCGAACGTGACCTGGGTGTCGCGAACGCGAAGTGAAAAATCTGAGCGAGGCAGTTTGGTTTTCACGATTGCATTGAAGGTATCCCTAGGTAGAACATGATTTTATACGACTTAGGCTCATCTTCTCCATTTTTCATTTGGTTTGGGCGATTTTGGAGCTCTTTTGAGGGGGATTTTAATCAAGCGTCATAGGGCAAGTGTTTTCTACCAATTATGAGTTAAATACATGGATTATGACTAGAGCATAACATAAAAGTTTGTGAAATTTTGAGATTTCTATTGAAGAACCTACAGTTTAGTAAAAATAGAATTTGACCACGAAATTGATTATGGAATTGGGAACAAGTTATATATTTGAGCTCGTTATGCCATGGGTAACATTTATCTTCAAAAATTTCCGCTAAAAGCGTGTGGGTCCGGTTGATTTTTGTTGACTTTCTGAGTTGGATTAGAAAACTACTCTAATAGTTTATGAACCTTTGAGCATATATTGATTGGTTTATACGTCCTTTGATTAGTTTCAGGTTGCTCAGGGTTGATTCGAGGTGACTAGTGAGGTTTGAGAGCCAAGTTGACGTCTTAAAAGCGAGGAAAGTCTCTTGCCTAATTTTATAAGAGGGAATTATCCCCGTAGGTATCTTAATTGCTGTGTGCTACTTGTTATGGGTGCTACATATGTATGAGGTGACGAGAGTCTGTGCATAGGTAGATTCATGTTTATCTCCGGGTAGACCTAAATCCACACCGTACTTTAAATGTACTCTTTGAATTATACTTGTTTGTTTGATTATTTGAATTTATGACTGAGATTGAGACTAGAATAAATACATTTATCAAGTCTCTTGCTTTGGATTTTGTGAAATATTTGATGAACGGTAGTTTTGTGTCTCTCGACCTGCATGTATTTTTGCAAGTGAGAGAGTGTCTCTACTCTTATGGGATCAGACCATTCACCTCGGCAGAATTTTAAATTACTCTTATGGGATTGGGCCGTTCACCTCGGCAGGATTCTAAATTACTCTTATGAGATTAAGCCATTCGCCTCGATAGGATTGTAAATTACTCTTATGGGATCAGGTTGTTCGCTTCGGCAGTATTGTGAGTTATTCTTATGGGATCGGGCTGTTCGCCTCGGCGATATTGTGTAACACTATTCTCATGATCGAGTCGTTCGTCTCGTTAGACTCGTGCATAATACTTGAGATTTGATTTTGTATTGATATTAAATGGTTTTGTGTCTTCGAGGCAGGTTGTGTTTAGTGATTTCGTAATAATTCTTGTTTGGGAATTGTATTATTGATATTTATCTAGCTCGCTGCTACTTGTTGTGTTTTATACTTGTCTACTTTATATATCTTATTATTTGACCACTAGTAAGTGTCAAAATCGATCCCTCGTCACTACTTATTCGAGGTTAGATTAGATACTTACTGGGTATGTGTTGATTTATGTACTCATGCTATACTTCTTTACTGATTGTGCAGGTATTGAAATAGGTACATTAGGTGGTCATTCGCGCGTGTAGACTTACTACCCATTGACGTGGTGGTGAACTGCTCTCCATGTTTCGATCTGCAGCATCCAGAGTCTCCTTCTTGTCATGTTTATTATTTCTGTTTCTTTTATTTCAGACAATAGCTATAGCGGTTTTGTATATTCTGCTAGATTGCTCATGCATTTGCGACACTGGCTTTTGGGGGTTCTATTCACGGTTGTACCTGATGTTGTTGTTGTTGTTATTATTATTATTATTATTATTATTATTATTATTATTATTATTATTTCGCTTATATTTTATTCATCCTCTTGACTTGGTAAGGAGGAATGTATATATTCGATGGTTTTTAAATTCAATTACACTTATTTAATGAAACTTCCTGAGTTTAAAAGTTAAAAATGAATAACTAAGTGGGATTTTCACCATTAGCTTGCATAACGGTACCCTTAGGCACTATCACGATCTAGAATGAGAAGTGAATCGTGACAATTTTCTTTCTATACTGTATTAAATAACTTAAAAGATAATTATATATAACTGTCCATAACATGTACAATTAATTACCAAAAAATAAAGCAGTCAACATGTTACAACGTGTTATATTATTATGTTATATTTTAAAGTAATGAATGACTATCTAGGACTTATGCACAACTTTCATTTGTTTTATGATTAATGATACGCTCGATGAAATTTTTAAGGCATCGAGTGCTTGTTATGGTTGGAACTTGGAAGTATTTAGCACATAAATCAAAGAAGGTAACAATATATTTTTTACACTAACAGCTTAAATACTAAACGCTATTTCTCTGACTCAAATAAACAAACAAATATTGTGATAATTATATTTTTATATCACATGTATATAGATTTTCCTACTTATGTGATTGATGTTAGTATAAAAGCTTAATGTCGCTCTTTTCGGAAACATAGTTTTAGTTTGTTTCCCATTCAACCAACTACATTTATTATTATTCAATCAGCTAAAAAGAAACAAACAATGAGAAATTCAATATAATAACTTTATTTTTACTTCATTAAGTTCCCAATTTCAACATTGGACACTGATTAAATGACATACCTTCATATTATCATATCTCAAGCAGTGACATTTTGTCAAGGTTCAAGATAATTTGCTCCTTTTTTATTTATTTATAATTTTTATAGATTCTGAGTACAAGCATATTAATATACTTATACCATAGACTTTACATTCCTTTTAATATTGTTGACTTTATGATTAAAAGTATTAAGTGAACACACAATGAAAAGAATTGGAATTAGTTAAAAACAAAAGACACAAAAGGGACATCTCATTTATTAATCATACAAACAATTTAAAAGAGAGCCTAATGCACTTTTAATGTCACGACCCAAATTTCACTAGTCGTGATGTTATCTAACTCGACCCGCTAGGTCAGCCAATTAACAGATATCACAATTCTAAGAAAAAAAAAGATAATCAACAAATACTATAACTGGATTCCATACAATATCCCAAGGACTGGTAGTACAAGATATGAGCTACTAAGACTGGATTATTGCAAAAACGGATATAAAATAAATACAACTTCTGCTTGAAATGTACGTAAACAGAATTCAACTCTAGAACTACCCAGGGACAAGTGGTTGCCACATCCAGAAGGCACGAACATCTTCGGAGTCAGCCCCCCACATCCACCGCAGCTCCCGCTCTGTGCAAAAGTGTAGCATGAGTACAACTGACTCCATGTACTCAGTAAGTATCTTGACTAACCTCGGTGAAGTAGTGACAAGGATTTTTAGTTAAAAGATACTCACTGATATAACCTGTATTGTAAACTAGCAATAGAACAATATTACAATGTAACAGAAAAGAGTACACGAAACGAATATGCGAAACAATAACTAAGTACTAGAAGAGATCACATTTTAGCATTTTCCAATATCTTGACCAATCCTTTCATTAGAGTGATAACCACGAATCAGGATAGTAACTCCATAACTTTCATAATATGAGGAACGTATTCAAGATGTCAAATCAAATGGCACGTCAACACCCTTCGTACTTTTATCTCATCCTCACCAAGTATACGTATAACAGTACCAACCAGGTGAAGGAAATGCCGATAACAGTAATGACATGGTAGAAAATACACAAGTAGCAATGATTAACAAGGCAGTATATATGGACAACAGTAATAGACTAGGTAGAAGGCATAGGAGTAATGACATCAATTAGGAAAGAAGAACATAATTTTACTTGACTAGCATGGTAGAAGGCATAGATGTAGATATAACAAATAAGAGGGGAAAGCATGATCTTTATAAGCTAACGCATAGAGCCATGAATGGCTAACATGGTAGAAAGTTTATACTAAAGTACAACAAAATAAATACAACATAGATGTAGATATAACAGCAGGAAAGAAAGCATGATATTTGCAAGTTAAACAGATAGAAGGCATGGACAACACAACAACAATTGAGATAGAAAAAAAAGACAGAACAACAACGACAAATCACGTAGATTACATAGGTGCAACATTAATAACTCCAGGTAAAGACATGAATGTACACACTAGGAAAGGATATCAAAACGTAATGCATGTCCCTCGTGCTCGCCTGCACGGAAGCACCCTTCGTGCCATGAACTCATGATAATATAAAAGTATGGTAATATAAATAAAGTGGCACAGTCACCCTTCGTGCTTTTATTCTCATCGTCACATGATAATGTAAATGAGATCAGGATAATATAAATGAAATGGTACGGCATCACCCATCGTGCTTTTACTCTCAAATGAAATGGCACGGCATCACCCATCGTGCTTTTACTCTCAAATGAAATGGCACGGCATCACCCCTCGTGCTTTACACTTCTCTTCACATGATAAAATATATGAAATGACACGACATCATCCGTTGTGCTTTACACTCTCCCTCACATGGTAATATATATACAATGGTACAACATCACCCTTCGTGCTTTACACTCTTCCTTACCAAGAATATGTATATTAATGACAAACAAGGTAGGATGCATAAATAACGTCAAGGAGAGTGTTTAAATGAATATTCCAAATGAACCCCAGTCACAACTTTCAAGCAAACAATAGTTCAATAAATCCTCAAGAACCTTATTATTTAAGTATTTCAACAAATCTCAAGAATGATCTACAACTCGAGTGTAGAATCTAATATCTCAAGAATGACGGCTGTAACAATGTATTAATGATTAAGCATAATGATGATCGAATTTGACACATCAATGTTTCTCAAAATTCCATCAAATTTAAATCAAGTTATAATAAATAAAATCTTAGTTTCTAACATTTAATTCCATATTCTTAGTGATCTGGAAGTCAAGTAAGAAATGAAGCAAGAAAGGTCACGTAGTTCTACAAGACGCAATTTATAATATAACTTACCCCTGAGCATGATTAACCCCAGCACATGCATATATGCTCGTCACCTCATATATGTATCACCCCACATGTAGCAACTAATGTCAAATAGTAGAAAAAAATTCCCTCAACAAAGTTAGACAAGACACTTACCTCAGTTTCGTCAACTAAATACTCAATTTAGCTTCTTCCTTTACAATTTCACCTCCACCCGACTCAATCTAGCCAAAGATGACTTAAATACATCACACAATGCAAGAGAAAATAATTTCAATTAATAAAGCTATGACCTTTATACAAATTCCAAAAAGTCAACCTCGGGCCTGCCCGGTCCAAGCCCAGGTCCAAGGTTAGGTCTTGACTACTTATAGCCCCATGAGTCCATATATATATTTTGTTTCCAAATTCGATTCCTATTCGACTCTCAAATCCCAAAATTTCATGTTTCAACACTTAGACAAAATCCCCAAAATTTTCCCCTAGATTCTTATGAATTTGATGTTAAATCTAATGTATAATCAAAAAATATAATTGAAAATTGATTAGAGGTACTTACCCAATAGTTTGGTATGAAAATCCTTCTACAAAATCGCCTCCCATCAAGGCTAGAGTTCAAAATATAACAAAATGAAGCGAAGTCTCGGAATTATCCAGCTATATGCAGGCTGCAGATGTCGCATTTGCGATATGGGGTTCGCAAATACGAACCCCACAAAAATGGACAATTCATCGCAAAAGTGAACTAGGAGAGTATATGCTAAGGTCGCATTTGCGACCCAATTCTTCGCAAATGCGAAGATAGTTGCCTCGCAAAAGCAGCAGGGATCCTCGCAAAAGTGAACAGCCACACTTTGCAAATGCGAGGGATTTCTTTGCAAACACGAATTTTTTTCCGGTAGCCCAGTTTCGCAAATGGGAGGGCCACTTCGCAATTGCAATAGTCGCATTTGTGACAAAAATATCGCAAATGCGACGAAACCAGCACCAGCACTCAAAGATCATAAAAAAAATCATTCCGAAAACAATCCAAAACTCACCCGAGCTCCCTAGGCTCCAAACCAAGCACCCACAATAGTCCAAAAATGCAACACGAACTTGCTCGCACGATCAAAACATCAAAACAACCTCTAAAAGCACGAATCGGATGCCAAAACGCATGAGGAACACAACAAACTTCATGAACTTCTAGAATCGCAACCAAGCGTCCGATCCATATCAAATCAACTCCGAATGACGCCAAATTTTGCAGGCAAGTTTCATATGACAAAACGGACCCATTCCAATTTCCGAAACAAAAATTCAAACCTGATAGCCTTAAAGTCAACTTCCGGTCAAACTTATGAACTTTCCAAAACTTCCCATTTACAACTTTCGCCAATTAGTACCGAATCCTTCTAGAAATATCCAAATGCAAATCCGGGCATACGCCCTAGTCCAAAATCACCATCCGGACCTAACACAACCATCAAAACTCCAATCCGAGGTCAAATGCTAAAAAGTCAAACTTGGTCAACTCTTCCAACTTAGAGCTTCAATCTTGAAGTTCATTCTTCCAAATTGATTCCGAGTAACTTGAAAATCAAAACCGATGATTCACACAAGTCATAATACATCCTGCAGAGATACTCGTACCCACAAACTGCCGAACGAAATACAAATACTCAAAACGGTCGTTACATTTAATTACTTAGCTATGATTACAATGGTGTACCTGCGGTCCTCCACTTTAGTATATACTCAACAGACCTTGAATCTTACTTCAATATATTCTCAAGGTGACTTTGAATACTTAGGAATTAAGATAATTGGAAATGTCACGAATGATGACAGCTCTTTAATTTAAAACATATTAAGATATGACAAAAGTTGTTCTTTATTTTATAGTAGTAAATTATAGGGGAGTTGGAAAAGCCAACTGAATTTGTTTGCCAGCTCTTCTTATAGTTTGTTTTAGTTAAAGTCAAATAAAAGGGTTAAAAAGCTTTTGCTCATTATTATATCTGCCTTTCATCTCTCTCATTTTTAATAGTAGTGTAAATGTAAATTGAAGATACTGATTGGAAAAACAAGATTTGTGAAAATATGTTATATTTGTATTAATTAGTTCATGGCTTATCAAAATAACCACGTGAGTAGTAAATAGTATGAGATATAAGTTATAAATTGAATAGTTACATGTACATCGCTTAGATAAAATAGAAAAATTCCAATCCAATCAATGCCTTCTCATAAACGAGGGAGGTTGAATTGACTCTTAAAACTTATTTTAAGGTGAAATTGAGAGTTGAATCAAAATTAAGGGGAATAATATATAGAGGAAATCAATTAAAACGATTATTACAAAAGGGATAGAAGTCTATGACCCCTGATTTATTTTTGAAATTATTATTTTATCATATTTTCCAAGTCAGCAAGGAGAAAGAATTTTAAGTAACAATAATGAAGGATTAAATTGAAAATACAAAAGAATAAAAGCACCTAAATAAATCAAAACTTTTACTATCAAACTTTTTACTTTTTTCCAACAAGTTCTCTTCTCCGGAAACTGTTCCTTCCTTCTTTCTTTCTCATTTGTTCATTTTTGAGTCTTTCCTGGTAAGAACTTCATATTTCTTCCTCTACTTTTCTTATTTTCATTTTGATTAAAGTTTTAGATTTTTCATATATTAATCTTTTATCCAAGTCAACACTAGACTTTTTAAATTTGTTTCACACTTTGAAAAATAAGTCTCACGCAGTGGCGTAGCGACCTTAGGCTAAGGTGGTCAAGCGCACACCTTTCGCCGAAAAATTATATTATATTTATAAGTTCGATATTACTTTATATAGCTATATATTGTATTTTTAACACTCTTAACATAGTTGAGTGAGGCAATCCAGTGATTGAAAGTGTTCAAAGTGATATGTTTACGGGTTCAAAGTCCTGCTCATTTATTTACCACCATGTGTGGTCTATTTGATTCTTTTTCAATCGAAAATTTTTTCTTATAAAATAACTCTTAAAACTTAAAAAATTTGTGCAGAGACAAACAACTAATCTTAAAAAAAATTTAACTAAAAATTATTTCTTAAATGAAAATTATAATTTAAAATTCAAGCTATACAAAAATTTCTTCTATAAAAGCTCTCTACAAACTATAAATCCTCTCTTTCCTTTAATTTTATGGTTTCTTTTACTTGTAAAATTTTTAATGTTGGTTTTTTTTATTATTATTTTAATTTTGATTTATAAAATTATAGTTGTATTAGAAGCTTTTTTATTGTTTAGCTAAATGTTACGGTAGTTTAATTTATAAATTTTGGTACCTTATTCATTGATAAAAAATTATTGACTTGCTTAAAATTTAAACACTCTTGGCAAAGCCTTTATCTTATTCTTCTATTTGCTTCTATTTGGTTGCAATTACAGAGATTTTTTATTTCTACTATTTTTTATAAATTCCCTTATGTTATATTTTGTTATCGACTACGTACATTCGGTAATCGCCTATATTTTATTTTTCTATTGTAAAGCCAATTAGGCCATATTACATTGTTGTTCTCCTCCACGTTTTCTAAAAGTCCTATGAATCAATTTGATTGCGTGGACTGATCCATAATTATTATTTTATCATCAAACTGTCAGATCCAAAAATCCCAACCTATTGTGATGTCCCCTAACACGCTTGCTAGAAAAATCGACAATCACATAACTAACCATTTGAATACAACATGTTTTAATAAACTCAACAACAGAAATCTTATAAATAAATGATGAAAATAATTGAAATACTACTACAACCATCCACAAAGGAAACTGATGTCAACGAGTACATGAGCACTACTAAATATCAACATAAATCAAACTCTAATACAACTGTCTGAGTAGTAGAACAGTACTGAAGTAATAAAAGGAAAGAGAGTAAATGTCTGCGGACGTCATAGCAGCTACCTCGAAGTCTCCCAAGTAGGTAGTAGCACAGATCTAGCAATTACCAAGTTCAGATATACCTAGATCTGCACGCGAAGTGCAGAGTGTAGTATGGGTACAACCGACCCCATGTACTTAATAAGTAACTGAACTAACCTTGGGCTGAAAGCAGTGACTAGCTCAGAAAAAGACAATCAGAGTCCAATATAATGACAACACAGATTAAACAATAAACAACTCAGAGAAATTATCATAATCAGCTTGTTCATGTTACGAAAAGTTAGACATGCTTTCGAGTCCAACAATTAAAGCCCAACATTCATAGGAATATGTCAAGTATGCATGAGGAATGATACATCTCTAGAGGTACGTCATGGTTATTGGTGGTTCCTTGTGGTTATGTTTTTATAATACTATTATGTATTTTACCTATTTTTTAATATATTTTTAATTAATTTTTATGCCTTTTTTGTAATTTAATAATTTTTATGTTACTCTTTTATAAAAATATATTACTAGATTATTAAAAAAAAATTTCATTATTTTTTTTATATTTACTATAAGGCCTGCTGTGGTGCGCAACCCCGATCCACAATAATAAAAAAGCCAATAAAGCCTATTGCAGTGTGCAGCCCAATCCACAATAACACTCGCACCCCGGCTCTCAGGTCCACCTCGGTCATCAATATCTCAAGTCTCAAAGGCTCACAAATCTCGTACGGCTCAGCCCAAACAGCAATAACATGTGATGTAACAGTGAATGATAAAAGAGACTGAGATATCATATGAAAATGAAGGAATCATGACTGAGTACATAATTGCAGTTAAAGCTGATAACTCAAAACAGAAATAACCTCATTAGCTCTCAACTGAATAAGCACATAGCATAAACATGACTTCTAACATGAATCACAGTGTAATTACTCTAACAAGTAAGCACTTCATGGATAAAACAAGACTTAATAACAACAAAGTACAAAAATTAACCCGGATCATGATTACCACGGTGCATGCTCACACGCCCGTCACCTAGCATGCGCGTTACCGCAACACAACACAAATAACACATTTTTCAGGGATATATCCTCAATTTCAAGTTTATAAATGTTACTTACCTCAAAGTGCGCATCTCAATGCTCCAACAAATCATTGCCACGTGAATCGGCCTTCCAGCGACTCGAATCTTGCCAAAGCAACTTAGTTCCATCAATAAAAGCTATAGGAAACAATTTCAAAGAATAAAGTTAAGGTCTTTAATCAAAATCGAAAAATCAACCCAAAATGTTAACCCAGATCCACACCTTCGGAATTCGACGAAATTCACAAATTCCGAACACTCATTCGATAACGAGTCCAACCATATCAAAATCATCTAATTCCAACTAAAAATCGACCCTCAAACTCCCAAATCTCACTCTCCAGTACATAGTCCAAAAATTCTCAAATTTTACCTCAAATACACATAATCTAGATATAACACGCCCCTAGACGAGCTCCACAAGTCCAAAATGAAAGAAAAACACGAAATCCTTGAAAATATAATAGTGCCAGGCATTTCTCACCTGCGCTCCAACTTCCACTTCTGCGGGACCACTTCAGCGGTCAAAATTGCGCTTCTGTGATTTCCACTTAAATTCCGCCCCACCGCATCTGTGGTCCAACGCCCACACCTACGGGATCACACCTGCAAAACTTCTCTGCATCTACGGCTCCTTCTCACCTAGCCGCCCTCCGCTTCTGCGGACCTTCCCTCGCACCTGCGGACGCACTTCTGCGCACCTTCGTCTGCTTTTGCGGATCTTCCCTGAGCCATCCTACATCTCTTCTGCGCCTAGCTGCTTGCACCTGCGAGCTCGTAGGTGCGGAAAATACCTCGCACCTATGCATCTTCCCAGCTCCAACCAGACCCGCTTCTGAGACCCCATGGCTGCTTTTGCGTTCTCGCACCTGCGGCAAAAACCACGCAGGTGCGATTACACCAGACCTGAAGCTTCAGCATTTCGATAAGTCCAATTCTCAATCCGATTTCATCCCGAATCACCCCCGAGGCCCCCGGGGCCCCATCCAAATATACCAACACATCCTAAACACGATATAAACTTAGTCAAAGCCTCAAATCACATCAAACAACATCAAAATCATGAATCGCACCCCACTTCAAGCCTAATGGAACTAATGAACTTCCAACTTCTAAAACTTATGTCGAATTATATCAAACCAACTCCGATTGACCTTAAATTTTGCACACAAATCATAAATGACACAAAGGACCTGCTCCAACTTTCAAAACCGAAATTAGAACCCGATATCGACAAAGTCAACTCTCTGTCAACCTTCTCAACCTTCAAACCTTTAGCTTTTCAACTTTCGCCAAAAACCTCAAACCAACCTACGGACCTCCAAATCAATATCTGGACATACTTCTGAGTCCAAAATTGCCCTACGAAGCTATTGTATCTATCAAACTCTATTTTAGATTCGTCTACTGAAAGTCAAACTCCGTCAATTCATTCAACTTAAGCTTCCAACCTTGGGACTAATTGTCTCAATTCACTCCGAAACTTCCCCGGAATCAAACCAACCACCCCTGCAAGTCACATAACTACAAATGAACATAGAAGAAGTGATAAATGAAGGAACAGGACCACAATACACAAAGTGACACGTCGGATCGTTACACAAATTTTACTATTGTGTGACCTTAGAAAGTTAAAAACTCACATACCTCAATATTGTTGTCTTTATTGTTATTGTTCATCTCTTGAATATCTGGTTTTATGATTTCTTCGCTGCAAACATCTTCATAATCAAAGTTAGTTATTTCATCGAATCTCAGATGCTCAATCCATCTGTATGGTTCTTGACTGCCTTCGTCAGATTCTTTCATTTCGAACCTCCAATCAAGTATCAGCTGCACAAGTAGAGATGGAATGGAGGATAAATAAGCAATATTTATGATCTCCATTTAACTATGACATAAATATAATTATTTCTTTATTTTAAAGTGCAACTCATTCTTAGTTGGCAAATAGGCATGTGCCTATAAGAAAATGTGCTTGACAGAGATTTATTCTTGGTCTCCAAGTTTGGATAAGTGATGGACATATCTTGTAAGTTGGAAATTTAGCCTTTGTGAACTTGCAAGTGTTAGTTCAATTTCTCTATAAATACTGTTGCTGCTCTCCTTTTCTAAATACACCAAAAATTCAAGAGCCTGTAATGACCAATAGGTCGTTTTGAGCACTAGCCTTAATTTTTGTGTACCAAGATCTCTCGTAGCTCCATTTGATGTTATATGGCATGTGTTCGTGGTCTGTGTCATTTTTCGAAAAGCTTTTATGTGAAATTTTAAAGAAAACATGATTTTTGACTTAATATAAGGTTTGGGTTGATTATGTTCAATGTTCTTAGTAAACGACCTTGAATTAGTGTTTTGACAATTCTGGTAGGTTCACATGATATTTTTGAACTTGTACGCACGTCTGGTAGGGGTCCTGGGTGACCCGAGCGCGTTTCAGCGTATTATGTGATAAATTAGAAAAATGAGTTTCCAAAAAGTTAAAATTTTGAGTGTTGATGATGATATTTAATGTTATTTTGATGATATGAGTGAGAGAGTGAGTTTAAATGATGTTGTTATACTTGTGTGAATGTTCGGATAAGAGCCCAAGCGGCTCAGGTGAGTTTTGGATGTGTTATGGTTGAGTTTGGAACTGTTGATGCTCAGCAGTTGCTGGTGTGAAGTTGTAGGTCTCTCCTTTGCGAGAACCTGATTGCAATTCTCGCATTTGCGATGTCAGGCTCGCAAATGCAAATATAGGCTGGGGGCTGGGTCTTTGCATTCGCGAAAAAGGTTCACTTTTGCAAACTGAGCTATGATCGCTTTTGCGGCTCTGTGTTGCATTTGCGATACTGAGTAATGTAGAGCAGCTTCGCATTTGCAAAGCTTGGCTCGCATTTGTAAGTAGGGTGCCTTTACAAATGCGAATAAAATGTCACATTTGCGACTACTGTAAGGCTGATACACTGATTGCATTTGCCATCAGTTGTTCACTTTTGCGATGGTCGCAATTGCGAATAGGAGTTTGCAATTGCAACATCTGCAGCTGGGTAAAAATGGAGAATTTTGGGACTTAACTTACTTTACACCATCTTTCAACCCTAAATTCTTTAGAGGTAATATTTTAAGAATATTTTCTCCCAAAATTTATTGGTAAGAAACTTTAACTAGTTTTTAATCAATTTTAACTACTTTTTCGTGAATTTTAATATCAAATCTATGAATCTCAAGGTAGAAATTAAGGGTTTTGGGTAGAATTTAGGAACTTTGTAAAATTGAGATTTAGACCTCAAATTGAGGTTGGATTTCAAAAAAAAAAAGTTACATAACTGGGCTCGAGGGTATATGGGGGGATTTGGTCAAAATCTTGATATTCCACCAAGCGAGTCTAGGGTTGACTTTTGTTGAAGTTTTCAAATATGATAAAAATTGAAACTTTTCCATTTGTGGCGGTTTCTAAAGCTTATTTTGGATTGTTTGAATGATATTTGGCTAGATTCAGTTGGTTTTGAGGCTTGTTAGTTGATTGTTGATTTTGGTTCCGAAAAGAGGTAAGTATTGTGGTTAACATTGACTTGAGGGAATTAGAACTTGATTGGTCTATTTGCTACTCGATTTATGTACGGGGACGACGTATATGCAAGGTGACGAGCGTATATACATTGTGATGGATTAAGCATTGGGGGGCGTTACTTAGTTGTTTGCCTTCAATTACTTCATGCCTTCATTTATTCCATGTTACTGCGTGTTATATACTTTAATTATACTTGCCTTTACTTGTTAAATTCATGCTTTCATTCGTTACATGCCTTAATTTGCTATGTGTTTTCATGTATCAGTTCCTTCATTTATTGACTGCCTTTACTTGCTTCATGTTTTCTAATATGTTGTTAGATAGCCACTTCTACTTGTCTTACGCCGTTTATTTGTTTCAGTATCTTGTTGTATTTCATAGTGAAATACGTCATAGTTGATTGTAGTATTGTACATACATGTTATTTGTAGAATCAGGTTGCACGCCGCAATAGAGAATGATATGATATATGGGATCAGGTTGCATGCCGCAACTGTATTAATATGAAATTTTGGATCAGGTTATATGTCGCAATGGTATTAATATGCCATGTGTGGATCGAGTTGTACGCTGAAATGGTATTGATATGAAATTTGGGATCGGTTTGCACGCTGTAATGGTATTGATTATTGTATATCGGATTGGGTTGCACGCCGCAACAGTACTGGTATATATGAATGTGTGGGTTGGGTTGCGCGCTGCAACGGAGAAGATATATATCATGATTGTTCTTGACTATTGGTTTTGTACCCGTGTTATGTTGTGAATTTGGGCATAGATAATATTCTGGGACCCTCTATTATGTATTCCATGTTCCGATTTTCATGTTATTATTGTCTCTCTATTCTGTTATTATTTCTACTTATACTAGTACAAGTTTATAGCGAGTGCCTTGCTATAGCCTCGTCACTACTTCGTCGAGGTTAGGCTCAGCACTTATGGAGTACATGGGGTCGGTTGTACTCATATGAAACTTTTGAATTCTTGTCCATAATTCTGGTGTGGGTCCTAGTGGCGTTTAGTGGAGGTTCTTGCTCGGACTATCATTATTTGGAGACTTGAGGTAGAGCTACATGGCATTCATAGACCCTGAAGTCCCTTTCTTATCTTTTGTACTGTATACTTCATTCGAACAGTTGTATTTTATTTCGGACCTTGTTTGTAGCACGTTTAGCAGCTCATGTACTTGTGACATATAACGACCCGACCGGTCATTTTGAGCATTTGCATTCAGTTCGGTGGTTTGAGGTCACGAGTTTCTTCATATGGTGTTATGAATTGCGGTGTATGGTCGATTTTGGTCTTCGAGTTGTTCGAAGTTGATTTAGAAGAATGATTCTCATTTTAGAGGCTTTAAGTTGGAAGAGTTGACAAAAGTTGACTTTTGCATATTTGACATGGGTTTGGTGTTTAGATGGTTTCATTAGGTTTGGATGGTGATTTTGGACTTGGGTGTATGCCCGTAGTTGTATTTAGATTTGACCAGAAGGTTTTGGCACTATGTGGCGAAAGTTGACAATTTGAAGGTTTGGAATGTTCATAAGTTTGACGGGGAGTTGACTTTGATGCTATCTGGTACGGATTATTTTTTCAGGAGTTGGAAAAGGTTCAATATGTCATTTGAAATTTGTGTGCAATATTTGAGGTGATTCTGAGTTGTTTAGACGTGTTCGACGCAAGTTTGGAAGTTAAAAATTCAAAATAGTTCCTTAAGCTTGATTTGGGTATGATTCATGGTTTTGATGTTATTATGTGTGACTTGAGGCTTTGAGTAGGTCCATGTTATGTTTTGGGACTTGTTGGCATGTTCGGACAAGGTCTCAAGGGGCTCAGGTGAGTTTCATACGTGTTTCGGATCATTTTGGAACATGTTGGAACATGTTGGTTTTTGGCAGGATCTAGTGTGGTCGCAGAAGCGGAAAGGTGGGGGCTTCAGTGAATTTTGCATAAGCGGATATTGTGTCGCAGAAGCGGCTGATGGTTCGTATATGTGAAAATACTGGGCAAAACATGATATATTTCGAGGGTTTGTTCATTTTATCACATTTGGAGATTTGGAGCTTGATTTTGAAGGATTTTGAAGAGGATTTTCACCACATGGACTGGGCTAAGTATTTTGTATTCGGTTTTGATTATATTTCATGATTCTATCTTTGATTTTTGGCAATTGATTGATGGTTCTAAAAGAGAAATTTGGGGGGTTTTTTCTAAAACTTTAAAGTGATTAATTAAGTTTTGAACACCGATTCAGAGTTGAATTTGAGTGAAATTAGTATGGTTGGACTCGTATTTGAGTGGATTGTCGAAATTAGTGAGTTTTGCCGGGTTTTGAGGTGCGACCCTGGGTTTACTTTTTGGTTGACATTGAGTATTTGATTAAAGATTCGACCTTTATTGCTTGGGTTTGTTTCCAAGGAATTATTTGATGTTTTTGAGTTGCTTTTGGCTCGTTTTGAGCCGTTCGGAGCCAGGCACCTTGAGTGTGCTGAGAGTGAGTGTACTTGATGATATCACGTGAAATTATTTACTTGACATGTATATTTTACATGTAGGCATAAAGATGTACTTTCCTCACGCTATACGATAATATAACATTTGATGACTTGACATGTAGGCATAGAGATGTATTTTTCTCATGCTAGACGATATACGGCATTTGATGACTTGACATGTGTATTGACATATAGGCATAAAGATGTACTTTTCTCATGGTAATTCGTAAACGTAAAGTCTTATCTGATATTGGTAATTGGAAAAATACAATTCTTTTGATAAACTCATGTTTAATTAATTTCATTGGTAAGATTTGGACTTGGACTGTTATACTTGAAAAGCAATGTCTACTTTCCCGTAAATGTGAACGAGCTCAGCATAATATCTCTTAATTTATTTACTTTTACTATCTCCATTATATTATTATGAATTGTTAGTGGCTATTGGTGTTGTACTTTGACCATCTTCCGAGCTTGTTAGTGTTTTCAACCTGAGGCTAGGTTTGTTATTTATTGAGTACATGGAGTCGATTGTACTTATACTATATTTCTGCACCTTGCGTGCATATCTTGGAGTTGATACTGTTGTTCATGGCGGGAGCTGACATTAAAGATGTACCTGCTTTCCAAATATAGCTGCCACTTGTCATTGGTAGCTTTGGATGCGAATTCTATTTATGTATATTTCAAACCGCTGTTGTACTTATTTTTCATACTAGCTTTGTAAATCTTGTCTTAATGGCTCATGACTTGTACTATCAATCCTTTGAATTTTGTATAGAAGTTCAGTTATTTTACTCATTGGCTCTTATTATTCTCATTTGAGTTGTGTTGAATGTTATTTGGCTTACTTAGAGGGTTGGGTTAGGTGCTATCACGACAAGATGAATTTTGGGTCATGACAAGTTGGTATCAGAGCTCTAGGTTCATAGGTTCAGAGTCATGAGCAAATGTCTAGTAGAGTCTTGCGGATCGGTATGATGACGTCCATTCCTATCTTCAAGAGTCTACAGTGCATGTAAAAAAATTTCCCATATTTCTTTCCTAATCGTGCAACAGTGATTCAGCTTGAAGCGTATCTCTTGAACTCATTCCACTCACTCGTATGTTATACAATCGCTTTGTATTAGCTGTGCATCGACGACTTGTGATTCCATGGATGAGGTGCGAGATGTATTTTTTGTGTTATGGTTATGAGCCAGTCTGGAAGACTTGAGGCCAGGTTTAGACCGCAACTTAGGATTGGTAGTTTCAATTGTGTGGATATGTGCTTTTGGACTTATATGTCTGATACTGCCCCTAGGAGTTGGATTGATGGCTCAGTGAGTTGTTGGATAGCTATGTGATGAGTATTATATGACCGAGGTATGTGCTTAGACAGTTTAGATGTCATGGGAAGAGTTTGCTTGGGATGTGAAAGGATTATGGATGCTAGATTTCTATGTTGATGTGTTATACAGTCTTGAATTTTAAGTGTTTTCAGGGATCTTTAATGTTGTTCATTTGTGGAATGAAGTAGATCCTTATGTCTTGTTGACGAGTTCAAACTCGGGAGGATTCAGCGATTGCATAGTGGTTGTGATCATGATGGGGTCATAGAGGGATGTCAGTTGAGGCTAAGCACGTGGGTTATCTCCTGGGGAATGTTCTGACGTTGTGTGATCTCTGTGATGTTTTTGTGGAGATTTTTCTTCTACCAATGGGTTATATGTGTTGCAATTGAGTTTGGATTGCTTGAGGATGTTGGCTTGACTATCACATGAATGAATAATTGTTTAGCAGAAGATTTAAGGGATTTAATGATTTGTGTTACATTAGCTTATGAAGGATTTAGTTGAATTACAGTACAGGGATTATGGCAGTAATAGAGTAAGGGTATTGTGGGTTATCGAATGTTGTGTTCTATGGCTTTGAGCTAAGTGGGGGAGTCTGCTATCAACGATCAGATTGGATGGTTGCTGAGGCATGTTTGAGGATCAGTTATGACTTGCAGAGGTTGATGTTGAAGATGACTGGGGTTAGAATTTTTTTTGGATGCATGATATATTATACTTGATGGATATATGGAAATCTTGGAAGGATTCGGGTTTGTTATTCGTAATGGATGTAATACGTTAAGAAAAAGAGTCACTCGATTGTGTTAAGGTGGGGTTAATTCTTTGGTGTTGGCATGCTAATGAGCACAGGTCGTCCGGCTCGTTTAGGCGGTGCATTTTAGATTAGAGTAGGGTAGATGACTCTCGAGAAGGTTCTAATGGGTTTAAGATTTATATGTGGTATTTGAGGAATTTCAAATTTGTAAATGGCTAAGATCTAAGATTTGCATTGGATGGTGTCGGGACTTGCAACATTTCTGTATAGTTATGGATTCTACATTTCAGTATCAGAGAGGTTAAGGAAACAACTTCACATTCACATAAGGTATCTTCATAGTGGGTATCTTGGATGCGGTATTTATAGGTGCTTAAGAGGGAACACAATGGCTTATGGGCTTTAGATGATGAGGTTTCATGCTAGGATCTCTTAAAGTGAGCTTTGGGTTAAGGATCATAGTGTATTGGCAAGGAGAAGTATTAACTTGAAGGCAAGTTGAGAAAGATTCGAAGAAATAGGTATAATTGATTCTTTTGGTTTTTTTGGTGTGGCAAGGCATTGTAGGTGTGTTATGGCAATGTCCTTGAGTTTGACGATCTTTGTAATTGGGTTGCATTATAAGGATTCAGTTCTGATGGCTTGGTTATGTGAAAATGGGTTTCAAGGAGTTCTCGACGGCTTCAACCACGTCTCGAAATGGATATTTTCTATAGGCATGGGGAGTTTGTAGTGCGTTGTGATTTTCTCCTGGATGGGATCAAGTGGAAGGTTTTTGGATTATTGAGTATGTATCTTGCTTGAGATTCAGAGTTGATAAATGAGGTTCTCGTACTTTCATATGATGGCATGATAGATGCGGTGCGGTGTGCGGGATTGAGGATTGCATATATGAGGTTGCGGTTCTGTTCAAATGGAAGGTCATGAATCCTATATAGCATGCAAGATTTCAGATGTTTAGAAAAACACTAGCACTATCTGGTATCACCTGAGAAGGGTGCGCATTTCAGAAGGGGCACTGTATTTTGACTTACGAAAGCTTCATTGGTATTACGATACTCGCCTAGTTGATCGACTGCTGATGTTCAAATATTGCTTTGTGGCACGGAAGAACTATGGAAGTATTTCTCGTGAGATGATTGTGTATGAGGGACGTGTTAGTCACTCGAGTGGTGGAGTTGGGATCATATGAGTATATTCCTATATTCTTGGGGTTTAGGAACCGAACGTTCTTAGAGGCAGACTATTCCTTGGTTGCGGACAGTGAAGGTGTGCTAAGAGTTGACGGCTGATTGTATGTCTCATGGATAGGTACCATGGAAAATAAGAAGGTTATTTACCTATTTCCGTAGGATTGGAATTGATTTGAATACCACAGATAGGCCTAATGAGAATGTATATTCTACATATAGTCGGATTTATTTACTCAGCACAACTATTAATGAAGGATGTGTCATCGGTGAGAGTTGATCTTATTCGTGTATGTTATGTTCCATGTATTACTCTTCTATGTTACGATGAGTTGTGAGCCTGTTGATTATTTACACACATGATGCGGTTCTGTTGGGCCTTGGTAGGAAACGAGCGAGATGGCTCTTGGGGTATTGAATGGTTGATTGTGCCTCGGTTATGGCCTTCTTGTTGTAGTATATGGTGTTATCCATTTTTCCATGGTCATAGTCGTGCACTTCGCGTGTTCGTTTTTGATATGTATATGGTTTTTGATTATGAGCATCATAGCTCGAGGTATTTCAAGCGGACAAGTGTTTGGATTGGGTCATGCATCGCAATGGAGTTATGTTGGGATACGATCCTTTGTGTTTATCTCATGTGGCCTGGTTCTCCTTTGTGTGATAGGTTCATAGCAGTGCGCTTGTGGTTGTATCTGTTGAGCTTGCGGGATAGTTCTCTCATTTGATTCTCTTTCCATCATTGGGTATATTCGAGTTTTTGCTTCTTTGATACACTGATTGCACGGTATGGGGCTATAGATGGCATTGGTGTGGCACGTCGGTTGAGCAGCTTGTATTGGATGAGATGAGGTTGTTGGACCTGGAATGAGTTCTATCGGATTTAAGTTATGCTTGGAAGAATAACGTCTCTAGTCAGCTTAGAATCTGACAATGGTTCTTATCGGGCGGGGAAGCTTCATTACTTGTTGATCTGATGAGTGATTATGAGTTTCTATGCATTTCTTTCATCATCGCCAGTGTACGAAGGTTTAAAATAAGGTTTTATTTGATATGAGGTTTGTTACCGGTACCGAGTTTGTTATTGGGCAGTTATTATGGTCGGAAGTTGTTGTTATAGGTACCTGAGTTATGCAGTATATCATGTGATTGTATCTTGGGTTATGGTTATAGCTTGATGCAGCTTGGTCAGGCTTGCACAATGTATAGATGCGAGAATCGGGTCTTATAATGAGTTCCGAATGTTGGAGATTTGGATTCTAAGGCTTATTGACTAAGGTTGAAGTAAGGATCTTCAGTTGGTTGTTTTGTCAGGCTTATATGGATTAGGGTGACGTGGGATCACCTATGGTTATGTTTATGGTGAAGTTATACAATGATTTGATAGCTTTGGAAAGACTTTTGGCACGTTCGAGGACGAACGTATGTTTAAATGGGGGAGAATGTAACGACTCGACCGGTCGTTTTTTAAAGTGCAAGGAGAAGGGGGGGGGGGGGGGGGG
>MCJB01012960.1:24497-74145 GCA_002018475.1 Nicotiana obtusifolia | reverse complement strand
GGTGGGTGGGTGGGGGAAAAAAGACGTTAGAGAGATCGAGGGAAGAAGAGAGCGAGGAGAGAGAGAGAGAGATAATCAAAAGATTGATAATTTTAATTTTATGCATTAAAATTCACCTAAGATAATCGAATACAATCTGAAATACAAAAAAAGAAGAGAAAATCTTTAGATTTCCTCACTCTCTGATTTTATTATTTTCTTTTCCTTCTCTCGTTCTAAGTTCGTTTATTATTCGAGCTTAAGTTTGGATTCCTAACCAGCTAAAGAAAGCTCTTGTTTGGTTTGCTATCCTACAGAAGGTCAGTGAATACTGACCCTAGATTTCTTTCGATTATTTATGTTGTTTTGTGCTTGCAATGTCTTCTTCTGTTGACTATCTTTTATTCATGATATATGTTAGTAGTTTGTGATCGATTATTAAGTTCTGCTTCCATATGTTAACCTTATTGCTTGAGTTAATTATTTCCTGATAATTTGTGATTGTTTTAGTATGGCCGGTTAATATATATTAGTGAACCTCATGACTTAACTGGATAAATAGATGCTATTCTGAATGATATGAATTCTTCTAAGCCTTTGTCATTATTTAGGGGTCTCCTGATGATTCTATGTGTCCTTGTTAGCTGTACTACAATGTTTAGTTAGCTTGATTGAAGTTGTGCTCTTAGACCTTTTCCTTGATATCCTGTTGAGAGTTTATGTATGCTACATCTCTACTTGTATTAGTAATATTGTCGCCTTTGATTCAACTAAATGACCTCCATCATAGTATCCATGCCACACACTTAACCAATCTGCTTGACTGTATAATCTGCTATCAAAACCATGTTTGTTGTACACATTTTGAAGCTTACATGATCTGAATTTCTGTAATGAACTCATTGGCTTAGTTATTAGGTTATCTACTGGCCTGATATGTCTTGTAATCTTGTAAATCTTTAGAATTGTCATTGTGTATAAGTTTGAGTACCTTCTATTAACTTCTATACTTGTGTTTTTGTCCAATTACACTCATGAACTTCCTGTTTTGCTTTTAAGAAGGACTCGTGCCTAAATTATTATAACTTACAATTGCTTTATAGAAGAAGAAGTTAAACCTTGTTTGCCCTAATAATTTAACAGCCTGAGCTATGTGAAAATCCGAAGTGGAAAGTTATGGTTGTCACTTATAGGCCTAGGGAAACTCATTGATACTTGTTTGTCTTGTTTAGATGAACACTGCACTATGCTTGGTTGATATCCTTGCCTATAAAGCTTAGTAATAGATCTGGATATTGGTTGAGAACCTAATAGGCTAAGAGGCATGTTATTAAATTTGAGATAGCTCAAAACTGACTTTTTGCTTATATGAGTGCCTCTACTGTTTGTTGTTACCTCTAGGGAGTCTGATCAAGAATGCTAGCATAGGCATTTGGTATAATGAAGCCTCAACTATGAGCATGCCTACTTTTGATTGTTCTAGAGATCATTCGAGTGACTGTTGGAGTATTGTGAACTTAGTTAAGGATTCCTACAAGTTTGAACAAGTAGAGCTAATGGAGTTAACATGAATATCTTTCCTGCCCCCTTTGGATCACTTAACTTGGCATTTACAAACTTGGATTAGTTCACAGATGGTTTGCTGAACTCTCCTTATTATACATCTGTGACAGCCTTACATATTCTGATATACGCCAATAATGGCCATTGATACTATAAGTTCTTGCAGTAATCCGTCTCCTTGTGTTTAAGTTATGATCCTAAGTAATAATGTAATCCTAAGGTGTTCAAGTCTCTGCACTTTGAATGATGTTTCCTGTAACTTCTGAATTTCTTGTGTACTTGAACCTTCTTCATTTACTGCTGCTATCATATTAATTACTAAAGTGAATACCTCATTTGTAACTAAACCTTTGGGGAAGAGTGAATGTGATTGATCAAAGGTATATGGGGTGGGCTTAGCTTGTGGTTAAGATGCCCTTCCCTAACACAAGTACTACTCGAGGTCCATAAGACCCTTGTGAACTCTGAAGTGCCAAGGATCCAAAGGGTATCTCATCCATGAATAAAGTTCACTCTAAGCCTCTAATCATTGACTCTCATTAATCTCTTTTGGATTAATATAAATGAAGATGGTTTCTTTGTGATCTTTAAATTCATTTACTCTTTGTAATTTTGTCTTGTTGGGCCTCATATTGATTTCACTAATGGTCTTTATTTTCTATTGTATGTATGATTGAACTGAGGTTGCTATGTTCTTTAAAACTCAAGCCCAAGTTCCAGCCTAGGGTCCATTTTGCTGAGTGGAGTCTGTCGATGTTGTGCATGGAGTCTGCTGGGGTTGAATTTTCCTTAGCCCAATTTCGAGTCCAAATTCCCTTTCCTTTCTCGATTTTAGATAAATAAAAGTTGTTTATTCTCTATATATATATGATACTAACGATATTATTGAATACTTTTGTTATATTTTGATTATTTTAAGAACCTTGGAAAAACAAAGCCCATATGTGAATGAAAAGAATCTGAGTTTATATACTATGTTCACTATAATATTTCAATATTTTTTTATTACTTACTGATAACCAATTAAAGATTCCGTTTTTTGACTATCATTAAAACAAGGGAATTGATTTCAATGGTATATCCATGATGCGTTTTCGAATATTCTTTAAATTTACATGAATAGCCATATTATTCTAGGAAACAAAATATTCAAAACATAGCATTATTTTTACAAGTCTTTCTCAACTTTGTTGATGTGAACATTTCAAAAGACTTTTACAAATTACAAACTGTATAAACCTTTAACTCCTTTTTCAAAGTAAATATACAATATTTCTTTCAAAAACAAGTAGACATGTACAATCATGTACTTGTGACACCTGATTTCGGGGTTCGACTAAACAACGTATTTGGAGTTTATTATATATATTTTGAAGATCTAAAACTTTACCTTCTTATTAATTTGCTGTTAAATTGTTAAAAGTGAATAATGTGTAGCTAATGTTGTCTTGCCTAGCAAGTGGACGTTAGGCACCATCACGACCCCATGGTTGGGATTTCGAGTCGTAACATCGATGCATTATGTGAAAAATAGCAAAAATTGAGTTTTTAGTTAAACTTTTGAGTTTTTATTATTGATTATTGATATTTGTTATTTTGATGATTTGAGTTAGCGAGCGATTTTATTGGATGTTATTATACTTGTGTGTATGCTCGGATTGGAGCTCGAGGGGCTCGGATAAGTTTCAGATGAGTTTTGGTTGATTTTGGTAGTGCTGGTGCAAGCCTGTTGCTAGTGCGAATTGAAAGTCTCGCATTTGCGAAGACCTGATAGTAATTGCGAGCCTCGCATTTGCGATGTCAGGCTTTCAAATGTTAAGTGGGAGCTCCAGCCCTCGCTTTTGCAAAGAATTCATCGCGTTTTTTATCTGGGGATGGTCCGCATTTGCCACCATTTTGTCGCTTTTGTGATGACTGGGACTTTTGGATAGCTTCGCAAATGCGAAGCTTCCACTACTTTTGCAATGGCTGGGGACTTTGCAAATTTAAGGTATATGTTGCATCTGCAACTTTTATGGGACTGTGGCATTGTTCGCATTTGCGGACAGTTGTTCGCAATTTGGGGGCATCACAATTGCGAACAAGAGTTCTCAATTGCGATGTCTGCAGCTGGGTAAAAGTGAAAAATTTGCGACTTAGCTTATTTTACACCATTTTCAACCCTAAACTCTAGAAGAAACTTTTAAAGAGGATTTTCTTCCCAAATTCTTTGGTAAGCAATTTTAACTAGTTTCCAATCCATTTCACCTACTTATCCATGAATTTTAACATCAAGTCTATGAATTCTAAAGTAGAAATTAGGAGTTTGGGGTAGAATTTAGGAATTTTAAAAAAGAAAGATTTAGACCCCGAATTGAGTTCGGATTTCGAAACAAATCACATAACCGGGCTTGAGGGTGAATGGGTAAATGAAATTTGGTCCGAATCTTAGATTTCGACTATGTGGGAATGGACTTGACTTTTGTTGACTTTTTCAATTTAGTTAAAGATTGAACTTTTTTCACTTGTGGCTAGTTTCTAAAGCTTGTTCTGAATTATTTAAACTATAATTGGCTAGATTCAGTTGGTTTAGAGGCTTGTTCAAAATAAAAAGTCATGGTTGATTGTTGATTTGATTCCAGAAAGAGGTAAGTATTGTGGTTAACTTTGACTTGATAGAACTAGGACTTGGTTGGTCTAATTGCAACATGAATTATGTGTGGGGATGGCGTATACGCAAGGTGACGAGTGTATATGCGTTGCCGTGGGTTAAAGCATGCTGGGTGGGATATTTATCATTACGTTATCATTTATTCCATGTTATATTTTGTTACATGCCTTGGTTACTACATGTCATTTCTTGTTATTCATGTCTTTACTTGTTCCCTGTCATTTATTTATTACATGGTTTCATTTATTCGTTCCTTGATTACTACCTGCTTTACCTGCTATATGGTCCCACCTGTATTAAATGACTATTTATACTGTTTCATGCCTTTATTGGCTTTATCTTACTTGATACACTTTATTATGTTACAACCGATTATGTGAGCCCTTGGTTATTCTCGCGTTAATGACTTTTCGAGGTTCATGTTGCCTTACGATCTGAGGATACTTCATGTAAATGAGTTGTTGGTTGTTTCCTGTTTGTATTCGTAGTTCTTTGGTGTTTTATATGTTTTAGCACCTTTTGTGTTGGGATTTCATAATTGGTTTTATTGAGTTGTTAATAATAGTGAAATAATATTGGGAACGGGTTGCGCACCGCAACAGAATGAAAATAAATTGATAATGGGAACCGGTTGCGCGTCGCAACATATATTGAAATGATACTGGGATCGGGGTGCTCGCCGCAACAGATTGATTTGGATTTGGGATCGGGTTACGCGACGCAACGGGGTATGATGTGTTGTAATTGTTTTAGCTGTGGTGTTTTATTTTCTGTACTGTGATATGAAGTCGTGAAATAATGTTATTCTAGGTCCCTCTGTTAGTTGACCTTCTAGTCTCGTTCTTATGCGTTTTATCCATTTTCTCTATATTTCTGTTGTCTTAGAATTATTATTCGTACGATTCATAGTGAGTGTCTTGTCATAGCTTCATCACTATTCGCCGAGGATAGGCTCAGCACTTATAGAGTACATGGGGTTGGTTGTACTCATACTATATTTTTGCACTTTTTATGCAGATTCTGGTATTAGTCCTAGCGGCACATTGAGGAGATTGGTCGGATTAGATCTAGCTAGGGGGCTTGAGGTAGAGTTGCACGGCGTCCGCACTCCTTGAAGTCCCCTTCCTATTTTGTTTTAATATTTATCTTATTTCGAAAAATTGTATTTCATTTTAGAATATATTTGTAGCATTCTCATCACTCATGATACTGTGACAACCAAAAATCCCAACCCGTCATGATGGCGCCTAACACACCGGCTAGGTACGCCGAAATATGATAACGAAGGCAACATAATAACGAAATTCATAGAAATAGCATAAACCTGAGGTCTCAATACAATAAAAACTGCTAATACAAAGTAAATCCCCCAGAAACTGGTAAGTACGAAGTCATGAGCTTCTACAATGGAGTACAAGTTTGAAACTGAACAACAAATACACTGTCTATATTGTAACAACAGTATGAAAGGAAAAGACAAGTCAAACTGCGACTAAGGATGTTGCTCTACCTCGCCTCTAGCAGATAGTCCAACAAGCAAGCCTACTGCTGATAACTGGTCCCCGCACCTGGATCTGTACAATTAAGTACAGAGTGTAATATGAGTACAACCGACCCAATGTACTCAATAAGTATCATAAATAAACACGGCAAGATAATAGAAGCACAAATTATTAATGATACTAGCTATCACCCGTGTAGTTTCATCCTTTAAACCAGTACAGAATAATATTGAAATCAAATCATAAAGTTTAGTACGAAAACATTCATGTGTGTGTGTACACTTTCTCAAATACTCTGCTCAGAAAATAACTTGGCATATAGAGGTGATATGTAATTAAATCAGATAAATGATCAAGGAAATTGCAAGTAAAGATGAAATGCAAAATCCAAAAAAACACTGGCTAGATTCTCTATAATTTTCCATATCCATTCGAAACCACTTATCAGTATTCTCAATAACCGCGTGTACACCATCAAGAGAGAAACATGAGAGGGTGACCCTAGGGGGATGGATCCCCCACTCGCAAGCACGGCCAATTCAACGTGCTGCCAACCCGGCATGATCACAAGCTCAATATCGTAACTCGCTCGGCATGGTCACATTCATATCAACACAATCCGTCCGGCATGGTCACAAGTATAACAACATAATCCACCAGGCATGGTCACAAGCATAACAACACAATTCGCGCGGTGCGGTCACAGGCATCCAGTCCAATCATATCATGCAAGAGAAAATAAAGGATACATGTACAAAAGGAGTGAATAACAAATCTCATACTCCTGGACTGGTATAAACAGCATGTTGAGTGTAGGCATGTGCAAGTGTACTATCATAGCTCAAATAGACAATTTTCATCAAAAGATAACATTTATCAGTCATTCAGGGATTAAACCCCTATGTGGCCTCAAACATGGACCAAATAGTTCACAACACTGTCACAAATGTGCGACGCATCATAGTTAAATGTTTAACAGTCAAATTCTAGTCTTATGAGAGCCTGAGCACAACCCAAACATGAATAAATAACCCCGGTGCCGCACATAGGTTCATCCTCACGCATGTGCGCACCCAATAGCACGTAACTACCACAACAATTTAGGAAACTAGTGCCTCAACCGATTTTAAATAAGATACTTACTTCAAACCAATCAAATGACTCCGCTAGCAAGCCCTTACCATGCGTATCAATCTCCGAAAGGCTCGAATCTAGCCAAAAATAACGTAATACTATCAATATAAGCTATAGGAATTGATTCCAAATGATAAAGCTAAGTTCTTTAACCAAAGTCAAAGAGTCAACCCACGCCCACATCTTGGAATCTAACAAACCATACAAAATCCGAACACCCATTCAATAACGATCTCAATTCGACCTTCAAATCCTCAAATTATGGTCTATGAAGTTTCACAAAATTTCTCCAATTTTTTCAACCCAAAACACTAATTAAATGATAAAAATACTGATAGATTCATGTTTAATAACCAAAACCGAGTTAGAATCACTTACCCCAATCAACTCCTTGAAAATATCTTCAAGAATCGCCCGAATCCAAGGTCTCTAGCTCAAAATATGAAAAATGGGCTCAAACCCTCATTTTTGAAATTTTATAACTGCTGCCCTGAGGTTCCTCTTCACGATGGTGGGAAATGCTTCGTGATCCTGAAGCACAAAAATACAAGCTGCCAAAATGAACCCTTCGCGAACGCATGCATACAGTCGCGAACGCGGAACTCAATCCCCATCAAACATCGTGAACGAGCTCCACATCTCGCAAACGCGGAGAGCAACTTCCTAATGCCCCCTTCCAATTCCTTATACGCGACCAAGTATACCTCAACGCGAACGCGCAGACAAAATTCCATAAAGCCACATGAACGCGGTCACCCCTTCGCAATCGCGAAGAACAAATATGCCAACTTTCCTCGGAACACTATGCGAACGCGATTGCTTCATCGTGATCGCGATGAAGAACACTAGATAACAGCAACTCAGCAATCCAAAATAGAAGGAAAATTGCCCATAGCCTATCCGGAACACACCCGGGGCCCCTAGAACCCTGTCCCCCATCCGAACATACCAACAAGTCCTAAAACATCATACGAACTTAGTCGAACCCTCAAATCACATCAAACAACATCAAAAGCACAAATCGAACCCCAATTCAAGTCTAATGAACTATTGAACTTCCAACTCCTACAATCAATGCTGAAACCTATCAAACCAACTCTAATTGACCTCAAATTTTGCACACAGTCATAAATGACACAACAGACCTATTTCAACTTCCAGGACAAAAATTCGAACCCGGTAACCCCAAAGTCAGCTCTGGTCAAACTTCTCAACTCTCTAAACTTTAAATTTTTCCAACTTTCGCCAATTCAAGCTAAAATCACATACGGACCTCCAATCAATATCCGGACACACTCCTAAGTCCAAAATCACTGTACGGAGCTATCAGAACAATCAAAACTCCATTCCGGAGTCATTTACATATAAGTCAACATCTAGTCAACTCTTTCAACTTAGGCTTCCCACCTTGGGACTAAGTGTCCCAATTAATTTCGAAACATCCTCGGAACCAGACCAGCTACCCCGACAAGTCACATAACAACAAGTGAGCATAGAATAAGTAATAAATGGGGAAGCAGCTATTATACTTAAAACAATCGGCCGAGTCATTACATGTACTTATGACTCCGGATATCTAGGATTAGCATGCACAACATTACTTATGAATTTGTTATATGTATTTAGAGTATTTCAGTATTTAATTCTTAATATCTTGTTTTTAATTGATTAAATTGGTTAATTTTTTAGCTAATGTTGGCTTTCCTAGTAAGCGAATGCTAGGCGCCATCACGGCATCGTGGTTGGGGTTTTGGATTGTGACATACACAATAATCAAATTTTGTTAACACTTCCAACATTAGCTTTCTAATTTAGAATTACTCTTTCGAAACAATCTCGAACTTTTTGTAAATCAAAACCAACCATGCACGCAAGTTGTAATAAATCATATGAAGCTATTCAAAGTTCCGAACAACCGAATGAAATGCTAATACTCAGAACAATCAAACATAATGCTAATACTCAAAACAACTAGTCGGGTCATTACACTCACAACAGTCAATCATCTCTGATGAAAGACCCAACTTGGAATCTAATTTTTTTTCCGTGTAGAAATCTTTAGATAGGACATTTTTATTCGTAATAAGTTAATTCATAAGCCCAATGATAGAATCCATATCCACTTGAGAAATAAAACTATTTGATTTAATATTTAGTAATCTAACTGCAATATACAACTCAAAACGCATCGAGCCTTCATATAATGGATAACTAGCTTTCTCTAACTGTTTGAAGAAGCGCTTAGCCTCCTCATTTGGTTCGGATTGATCCCCGAGAACATCTCAAGGGTATTCCTCATCATTTCATTGAATAGTAAAGTTTTAATATTGTTCATTATGAGACTACCTCCCTCGCCACCAAAAGAATTCTAAAAATTAATATCATCTACACTGACATGATTCTCTTATTGAATAGTTTGCGCATAATAATTTTTATAAACAACTTCTAATAAAGATGAATTGTAACATCATATGGTCCCAATACCTTAATATACTTGCATTTCACACAAGGACACATAATCGTTACTTCAATAAGAAAATCATCAAGTGTTTTTGCTTTAACAATAAATTCAGCAAGGCCTTCTATAAATTCATCTCTCAACCCTGCACGATTAGGATCATTCCTATTTTACATCCATCTACACGAAGAAAAAAATAAGAAATTTATAAGATATTTGTCACGCCTCAATCTCGGGGAGCGCGAATGGCGCTCAACCGAGATACCCTGGTCAAGCAAGCCTACTAGATGTTATCTACCCGACATTACCCACGAATAAAGTGAAGATGTATGCCCTTAATTAGATAGTGAGAAGATTACATGAACAACACCAATTTCATTGCCATTAGAGCTTCATTCAAGAGTTCCCAAAATATTACATTACACATTTATAGTTTGAAGTGGAACAGGTGATACAAATACAACATATCTAGTTTGACTTTCCCAACACCAATATACAACTCACACTATATCTACGGAGCCTCTAACAGATACAAAAGAGTACTATGATAATGCCGCCAACAAGGTCCCGGCTATACCTCAAAATATTATACATAAGGAATAAAAGATACAAGACCCCGAGATAAAGTGAGGCTCACCAAGTAACCTGAGAAGAGGGTGTACTGCTATCACTGATCAATGCCGCCTCTGTGGAACCACCTGCATCTATTAAAGATGCAACGTCCTCGGCAAAAGGGATGTTAGTACATATGGAATAGTACTAGTATGTAAGACTAAACACCCTCTCAATAGAATGAGTAATAGTACAATGAGAAAGAAATATCGTGTCAATGGGAGCCTCAAACAATATTAAAGTGTCAAGTTAAAAGATAGATAACTTTTAATATTTTTAAGTTGGGAGATCTTTAGTACCGATATACCACCGTGCTATTAGCACGGTGTCCGATCACGGCCCAATCGGCTAAGCCGTCTCACCCAGGACATCCAATCACAACACCACCATGTGCGCGGCATGGCGTCCGATCTCAGCCCAATCGGCTAAGCTGTTTCGCCACAATGCCGTGTGGGTCGACATCACATCACATTCCACTAGAAATCATCTCATCCCAATTAAGGGAAATAATCTTAACACATCAATATCATCCTATTTAAGGGGAATAATTTCAACACATCAAATACGGGGATTTACCCCTCAATCGCTCCTATACCGGCATGTGTAAATTCGGGGTTAGGTTATTTCAACCTACCCTTCCTCGGTGACTAAACGATGCTCCAAAACATTTATTATAAAAAGGAGTTACAGTTCATTTCAAAATCTTTCACACTTCTTTTCATTTTATTGGCACTAGTGGCCACAAGTGTAATTTCGTTCTTGGCACGTCGGCCGTATTTCATATTCCATACTCACTCCTTTCATTTAAAGCTTCATCATGGATTATCAATAATAAGGGCATTTCTAATCAAGACATTAAGTATATATATGAGCAATAAGGGTCTTAAGCACATTGACCTTTTTTTTCACAAGTAGGCATAATAACTTGCAATTGAAACATGATTTTAAATCATAACACCTTTGACACATTTGTTATACTCGATTACATTCTTGAGGAGATCATGATATGATAGGAACATTTGGAACACATCTTGAGTACATACATCTTTCAACACAACACTTATTTGGAATAATCAAATTTATTAGGGAGGACTCGGAACATGAGAAATAAGAACTTGAGCCAATCATGATTGCAACTTACGAGGACATCATGGAATTTGATTCTACAAAAGAAGTTTAGCTAATATACCTCACTTTGAGCTTTTCATAAATTACTATAATAATCCAGCAATCCTAGGGACTTCAATCTATTAGAGAGACGACAAAATCGAACCATAATTAGAAAGAAGTTCATGGGTTCAGATCATTTAAGCATTTCACCAAACATTATGTGTGCAAATTTAACTACAGGGTTCTTCTACAAGGTATCCTTCACCCCACAACCAATCCAACACCAAGAGCTTACCCATATTAGTTGGATGACCGCCCCACCATCCTTATTGGTACATGCATGCACGAGAACAGCTCCCATTCCCAAGAATCACACTCCCCATTACCCATCTTCTGCCCAAAATACAAAATAGAAATCTAGGGCTAGAATCTTACCTCTTAGTAGACAATTTTGCAAGTCCTCCTAGTGAATTCTCCAAGGCTTGAGCAAGGATTTATGAACAAAGTGCTTGGGGATTCCTCCTCTCTCTCTAGAGCACTCCCCTCTCTCTAAAACATCAGCTGGAACCTTCTAAAATAACCCCCAAGATCGTTTTATAAAAATGGGGTCGGGTAAAATTTTCCCAAACTTCAGCCTACGAAATTGGGTCTGCGTTTGCAGACCGGACCACAAAACGAATATGTGGTCCGCAAAGGGGACTGCAAAATTGGTCCCAAAATTGGGCAGGCCTGGTCTGGTTTGATCTGGTCCGCGACCGTTATGCGGTCCGCAGAACTGTTATGCAGTTACATAACGCACCGCGAAATCTCTGTTCGAAAATCTTCATGTAGGTTCTGCGACCGGTGTGCGGCCCGCAAAATGATTATGCAGCCGCATAATTGACCGCAAAATATCCTTCAAAATTTGGCTTAGGTTCTGTTGCATTTTGAGGCCAATCTACGGTCTGCGAAGAGGTTCTATGGTCGCATAGTTGACTGCAGAAACGCCATTTTCTGCAAAAATTATTCTTTCAATTCCCCGACGTACTGTACAACCCAAAAGTTCATATGCTTAATCCTATTTCGACACCACGAAATCCCGGTTTCTAGATGAAATTTATGAGCCTTACAATATTTAAAATGATTTAGTTTATTTAAACTAATGAATAAATTATGTTCTTTCAAAGGTTCCTTTTTGAAATTTATTTATTATTATGCCAACACACTTTAATTAATACATTATATTCTTTTAAGTTAAAATTTTCTAATACTCGAGATCTCACATCTAATACTCGAGTTTCATTAATTATTACTCCTACTATAGTAGTATTTGATAACAATTACTAACGGGAAAAAACTAGCTTGATTACAAAATAATTAATATGCAGTAGTTAAACTGTTTCTATAAATCAAATATTCTATCTTTGCTTGCTTCTATTTGAATATTTGTTAAATTGTACCTTTGCAAACTTTAGAGAAGAATTGGACTATTTCTGGTTTCTTTCTAGATTTTATGCGTTTTTGTGATAACTTTGTCTGTCAACTGAAAGATAATACATAGCTTATAATTTAAATTGAAATGATAAATTTTGATAAACTAGGTTGTAAATAATAAACTGAATTTAAAAACCCAGTATAAACTCGATCATCTTATTCTTTTGTCTTTCCTTGAAGCCTAAATTAAAACTAAGAGATCCTCCCCCTTTAATTTTTTGTTTTTCTGATTAATAAATTTTAACGATTAGCTATGTGTTTACTCCTAAATCAGATAAAAATTAAATTTATATGTGGTTTTAAGGATACGTGGTTTGATTCAATTAACAAATAGTCAAGAATATTAGATAAACAAGTTAAAGATGAAATAAACGATCAAACCAGTTAAATGCTGTGGCCGAGCCCGAACTTAGATTGAAAAGTGACATCGCCCTCGATTGGATCCTTTATTCGTCTTTGATTGGACCCTCGATTGCACCAAGAAACCCCAGGTTCTAGGTGAAATTTTTTCGGTGCGTTACATCCTCCCCCGCTTAGGATCATTCATCCTCGAAGGAGGGTCAAAGTCCGCCATCAACACCCAATGTGACTCAACTCTTACTCCACACACCAAAAGTCCCAAATTTTAATTAACTCCCTAAATTTTCAAAAATTTTGCTAGAGTTTCCCCTGTTATTGGGCCTATCCACTTGTCCGAGAATCCCACAAACCAATTCTAACAACACGTATATAATCCAACGTCGTTACATAGCATGAAAACAACACCAACCGTGACCTCATAAGCATTATATTACTAGAAAGGAACATCCTTGACTTAAACAGTACAACTGCAACATAATACATCGAAAGTAAGCTCTTGAAATTTTCATAGTCACAGCTACATGGCTATTCAAACAAATGAGGGTACTTCTTCTTCATCTCTCCTCGGCCTCCCGGGTGGCCTCTTCAACTTGTTGGTTTCGCCTTTCATAGAAGCAATCTCTTTATGCCTCAGCTTCCAGACTTGCTTATCAAGAAGGGCAATTGGAATCTCTTCATAACTCAATTCTTTAACCTCAATAGCCTCAACTGGAACAATGAGTGTCGGGTCTCCAACTACCTTCTTCAACATAGATACACGAAACACCGGGTGCACAACGACATCTCCGATGGTAGTTCAAGCCTATAAGACACCTGACCAATCCGCAGAATGATTCTGTACGGTCCGATATACTTGGGGCTCAATTTCCCTTTCTTCCCAAACCGCATTATACCCTTCATGGGGGAAACCTTCGAGAATACCCAGTCATCCTCTTTGAACTCCAAATCCTTGCAACGTATATACGAATAGGAGTTCTGATGACTCTGAGCAGTTTTCAACCATTCCTTAATGAACTTAGCCTTCTCCATAGCCTGATACACAAGGTCTGGCCCTATCAACTCTGCTTCCCCAATCTTGAACCACCCAATGGGAGATCTACATCTCCTACCATATAGAGCCTCAAACGGAGCCATCTGAATGCTAGCATGGTAGTTGTTGTTGTAGGCATATTCTATGAGCGGCAAATAATCATCTAAGCTACCCTTGAAATCAAGAACACAAGCGTGCAACATATCCTCGAGCATCTGGGTAGTTCGCGCTGCCTGCACGTCGGTCTGTGGATGGAAGGCCGTACTAAGATTCACCTGAGTACCCAAACCTTGCTGAAATTTCTTCCAAAAATTAGCTATGAACTGTGCCCCTCGATCTGAGATAATAGAAACCGGAATGCCATGCAACTTGAATATTTCCTTGATATACAACTAAGCGTACTGTTCTGCTGTGTCAGTAGCCATAACAAGTAAGAAGTGGGCTGATTTCGTGAGTCAGTCCACAATCACCCAAATCGAGTCAAACTTGCAAGGAGCGCGAGGTAGTCCTACCACAAAGTC
Source organism: Nicotiana obtusifolia (assembly GCA_002018475.1). Classification (NCBI taxonomy): domain Eukaryota; kingdom Viridiplantae; phylum Streptophyta; class Magnoliopsida; order Solanales; family Solanaceae; genus Nicotiana; species Nicotiana obtusifolia. Next base: position 59,753 of record MCJB01012960.1, on the reverse strand, counting down.
CATATTGATCATCTCCCACTTCCACATTGGAATCTCTATGTTTTGTGCAAAACCCACTGGCCCTTTGGTTTTCGGCCTTCACTTGTTGACAATTTGGACATCTTGCCACAAAGTCCGCAACATTTCACTTCATACTATTCCACCAGTAAACTTCTTTAAGATCATGATACATCTTTGTAGAGCCTATGTCACGACCCAAACTGGAGGGCCATGATTTGCACCCAGGCCATACCTGCCGAGGACCAATGTACATTTTATCTAATTTTTTTTATTATTTATAAGGGCCGACGTGATCAACATAAATGGTAGACATAAATCATGAACAACCAACGATGACAGATAATGTCATGAACATACAAAACATGGGCCGATAAGGCTGTCAAGAAGCTACACACAAGGTACGAGCTGACAAGCCACCATGAGAGACTATACAACAAGAAAATCAGTCGACAAAGCAATCCAAACTATACATGAGTCGGCACCTTTATATGAGCCTCTAATGTAACATAAGTGCTGCAACATTGTCAGAACAGGGCCCTGACATACCCATAATATCTATAACAAAAGTGCCTATCAAGACCACGGCAAGTCTACAGAAGGGATCTCGCCAATAACCGCTGAACTAGATAGCCTACTGTGGTGGGGGAGCTGTGTCTACCTGTCTATCAGGACCTGAAGCACGACATGCAGCATCCACAAAATAAAAGGGACGTTAGTACGAATAAAGTACCGAGCAAGTAAGGCAGAAAAGCATAAAATAAACAATAATGTAAGCAAGGATATTTCATGCATAATACATGAAATGCATAATACATGAAAGACGTATACACACACACACACACACACACACACACATATTTAAAAGCATACGCCTCTGTGGGCATCATAATCATCATATCGTACCCGGCCAATAGGCTTGGTAAAAACGTACCCGGCCATCATAAGGCTCGGTAGAATCGTACCCCGACACGTGGAGCTCGATAAAACTCAACCAATCAATGGTTGCTCAATAGATGCCGTACCCGGCCGACTATAGTGCGGCTGGGTAGAGTAAAATAGGTACATATATATAATGCATGCTGGACTCATTGGAATCACATTCTGAACCTTTCAGAGTGACATATGGTCGGTAACCTCCGTACACGTTATTAGGACTAACTCTTCTTCATGGATCTTATAAGAATCAAGAAGTACCAACAACATTGATAACATAAGAATAAGAGAAGTAACATCAACATCAATCGTTCCATAAGAAGGGAAACAATGTAAGTACTGCTAGCTTCTAAGAGTGAAGTATCTTTATAAGCTCATTCATTACATTATGTACAATCAGAGTCATGCAAAAGAAGGAAAGGGATAGCCTCACATACCTTGTATATACTTCCAACCTCAAGTTATGCAAATGTCACGACTCCTTAGTATACAATAAGAGAAATGATTCTATCGTTATCATTTAAGCGTCGTAACTATTATATATCGACTCGCCACCTATTTTATGATGAAACGGACAGCATCTCCCCTATCCATATGATTTCCCAAAAGTTAAAAAAATCACCAAAACAGCCCAAACAACATCAATAATTATCATATTAAGCCTCCCAATCAATCCACCAACCAACAACATTACTAACAAGCCTTTCGATAGATATCTCACAAGTTCTAGCTTCAAATACTTAGCCGCTACTTGGATAATCTTAAATACATGTAGAGTAAGAGGTTCCTTACCTTTAAGAAGATAGAAAAATTCCAATTTGACCTTAATTCACCATGAAATATCCTCCCAATGCTGCCACAAGAGCAAGGAAGCGAACTAGCAATCAATTCGGAATTTTTAGCACTAGAATCACTTTGGAAGACTTGAAATTACATAGGATTGATATTTAAAACTTGATAGAGTATTTTAGAGAACTTAAAACACTTAAAACAACCTCCCGCACGAGCTGGAACCACACAAAAAATCAGCAACAACAAGAAGAACAAGAAACTTACTGGCGCCACGGGATTCCCAACACTTGATTTGTGTTATTTGCCCTTTGTTTGGGTCTTTGATCATGAGTGAATCTTGAGAGAGAGTTTTTAAGTGTCTAGGGTCTAAAGAGAGTGAAAAAGAAAGAGTTAAAATGGGCTTAAGGCATCTCATATATATCAATATATCTCAACCGCCTATGTGGGTCCCATAGAGAGCTGCTTGCACAGTCTCGTGAAAACGCGAATATCTCTCTACTCCGACATCATATCGACGAACGGTTTAATGGGTTGGAAACTAGACTCGTAGATATTTAATTTGGTGAGTAGATCACCCCGTAATTCTAAGTAAAGTGGAAGAAAAGCTTAGTAACATTTGACCTAAAGTTTAAGAAAGATTATGAACGTAAGCTGTGATAACTTTTGTCGACTTTTGTTTCATAACTCGTTTGACTTCAAGACTTATGATACGGATATTATATGATTCAAATGCCTTAAAACACAACCTCCTGAGAATATTAAGCACCTCTAGTTTTACCCGAAAATATAGGTTACAACATACTTGATTCGTTTAACTTCTAATACTTGTTAACCACTCTTATACACCCTTGTATCATTTAAGACCAATTGAATTAACTTCCTATCATCTCAAAGATAATGTCTTCTTGAATTTATGTAAACTAACTTACGACGTGATCTAATGTACGCGAATATGGGTTGTAACACCCTCCCCCCTAAGGAACATTCGTGGATTCCAACGGAAATTTCCGACTGAGTTTTCCCTATAAAATGGACACTAGCAAAACTTGCAAGCACTTAAACCAAACCTACGACCTCACAAGGCTATACAAAGCATTATGGATATGTACATTGACGGAAGAGTATTCTCAAGCTATTGTTTACCTCATAGGGCTGTTTCAGCCTCCATTGCGTCTTGTGTTCCCCCAGCATCCTCGTTATCTTCAATCTGGAATAGGTAAGGGCATTTAGACTTAATCTCCTCTTCTGTTTCCCATGTCATTTCTTCTTTATTCTTGTTCCTCCACAATACTTTGATGGAAGCTACATCCTTTGTTCTCAGCTTGCGGACTTGTCGATCTAATATAGCCACTGGCACTTCTTCATATGATAGATCCTCCATAATTTGATCATCTTTGATAGGGACGACTCGAGAATGGTCTCCAATACATTTCTTAACATAGATACATGGAATACCGGGTGGACAAATTTCAATTCGGATGGCAATTCTAACTCATAAGCAACTTATCCAATTCGTCGAAGAATCTTGTACGGCCCGATGTACCGCGGACTCAGCATATCCTTCTTCCCAAAATGCATAACACCCTTCATAGGTGAGATCCTCAAGAAAACCCAATCACCAAACTCAAACTCTAGATCACGATGTCGGAGATCTGAATAAGACTTTTGCCTGCTTTGCGGCATCCTCAGCCATTCTTGTATCACTTTCACCTTCTCAATGGCCTGATGAATCAAATCTAGCCCATATACTTCTGTTTCACCGACATCGAACCATCCAACTGGTGATCTACATCTCCTCCCGTACAGTGCCTCGTAGGGGGCCATTTTAATATTGGAATGGTAGCTATTACTGTAGGCAAATTCTATGAGTGGTATATGGTCATCCCAGTTCCTCTTGAGATCTAGAACACATGCTCGAAGCATATCTTCGAGTGTCTGAATGGTACTTTCAGCCTGTCCGTCAGTCTGCGGATGGAATGCAGTGCTGAGATTCACTTGTGTGCCTAAACCCTTCTGAAAAGACCTCCAAAAGTTAGCAGTAAATTAAGCTCATCGGTCTGATATAATAGATACCGGCACATCATGAAGCCTAACAATCTCCTTGATATGCAACCTCGCATAATCTTCAGCCGTGTAAGTTGTCTTAACTGGCAGAAAATGGGCAGATTTTGTAAGTCGATCGACTATCACACACATGGAATCAAACTTATGATAAGAGCGAGGTAATCCAATAATGAAGTCCATATTGATCACCTCCCATTTCCAGGTCGGAATCTCTATATTTTGAATCAATCCACCGGGTTTCTGATTGCTCAATCTTTATTTGTTGACAATTAGGACATTGGGCTACAAATTCTGCAATAGCCTTCTTCATGTTTTCCCACAAATACAGCTCCTTAACGTCATGATACATCTTGTCGAGCCGGGATGGATGGAATATCGGGACTGATGAATCTCAATCATAATCTTCTCTCGCAACCCTGCCCATTAGGCACACATAATTGGCCCTGGTATCTCAGTGCCCCATCTCCTCCGTTCTATAAAGCCGTAATCGTACACAGCTGAATGCCCTCTCTCAATCGTACTAAGGTAGGATCTCTCAATCGTACCAAAGATGATTCTGCTGTATTCAGTACAGTAATACCTCCGTCATTAGAGTCCAACAATCTGATTCTCATATTGGCCAACTGATGAAGCTCTTTAGTCAACCCTTGTCTACTTGCCTCAATGTGTACTATGCTTCCCATTGACTTATAGCTGATAGCGTCTGCCACAACATTGGCTTTACCGAAATGGTACAATATCTCGACATCGTAGTCCTTCAGTAATTCAAGCCACCTATGTTGCCTCAAATTCAACTACTTCTGCTTGAAGATATATTGTAAACTCTTGTGGTCTGTGTAGATATTAACATGGACGCCATATAAGTAGTGCAGCCATATCTCCAAAGCATATATTACTGCAGCCAATTCCAAATCATTAATCGGGTAATTCTCTTTCATGTTTCTTCAATTGTCTCGTTTCACAAGCAATAACCTTCCCACGTTGCATCAATACGCACCCCAAACCTATACTTGAGGCATCACAATATACCACACAACCTTCTATTCCTTCTGGGAAAGTGAGCATTGGCGCGGATGTCAATCGATTCTTTAGCTCCTAAAAATTACGTTCACAAGCGTCAGACCACTGGAACTTGGTAGCTTTCTGTGTTAACTTAGTCAATGGTGCGGATATAGAGGAAAACCCTTCTACAAACTGCCTATAATATCCTGCTAGCCCCAAAAAGCTGTGGACTTCTGACGGTGTTATGGGTCTCGGCCAAGTCTTATTTGCATCGATCTTCTAAGTGTCGACACCAATAGCCTCCTCAGATATCACATGGCCAAGGAATGCTACTGATTTAAGCCAGTATTCACATTTGGAGAGCTTAGCATATAACTTACGATCCTAAAGGGTCTTTAATACTATCCGCAAGTGGCCCGCATGTTGAACGAGAATACACCAAAATGTCATTAATGAATACGATCACGAACACGTCAAGATAGGGTCTAAATACACTATTCATGAGATCCATAAAAAGCTGCTGGGCATTTGTTAGCCCGAACGACATAAAGAACTCAAAGTGCCGATATCTTGTTCGGAAGGCCGTCTTTGGAATATCTATCTCATTAACTCTCACCTGATGATGCCCGAAACGTAAGTCAATCTTGGAGAAATAATTGGCACCCTAGAGTTGGTCAAGCAGGTCGTTAATCCTTGGAAGTGGATACTTATTCTTTATAGTAACCTTATTCAACTGTCGATAATCGATACACATCCTTAACGACTCGTCTTTCTTCCACATGAACAAGATTGGCGCACCCCAAGGTGAAGTGCTAAGGCTAATGAAAACCTTATCCAGCAAGTCTTTCAACTGCACCTTCAACTTTTGCAACTCTGCCGGGGCCATCCTGTATGGAGGGATAGAGATCGGTTGAGTTTCAGGCAACACATCAATGCTAAACTCAATCACCTTTTCGGGAGGAAGGCGTAGAGTTCATCTGGGAAAATGTCTGGAAATTCATTGACAACGCGGATTGATTGTAGAGTAGGCCGCTTCGCCTCCGCATCCCTAATGCGAACAAGATGATAAATGTAACCTTTTGAGATCATCTTCCTTGCCTTAAGATAGGAAATAAATCTACCTTTCGGTGTAGAAATGTTCCCCTTCCATTCAGTGACGGGTTAACCAGGAAACTGAAACCTAACCATCTTCATACGACAATCAACGTTTGCATAGCATGAGACTAACCAGTCCATTCCTATTATCACATTGAAATCAACCATTTCTAACTCAAATAGATTCGCCAAGGTTTGACGACTACAAATCATCACTGTGCAACCTCTATAAACCCTTCTAGCAATCACAGAATCTCCTATCGAAGTGGATACCGCCAGTGGTTTACTTATCAATTCAGGTTCAACTCGAAACTCATTAGCCACAAAGGGTGTAACATATGATAATGTAGATCCCAGATCAATCAACGCATATACATCATAATAAAAAACAGACAATATACCTGTAACAACATCCGGAGACTACTCGAGATCCTGTCGATCTACTAGAGCATAGGTTCGATTTTGAGTACCGCTCGAACTTGGCACTGCACCTCTACCTCTACCATGACCTGTAGATTGCTGAAAACCCCGTGCTGGAGGTCGAACTGATGAGGAAGAACCAGACACAGATCTAGTCCGTTGAGCCATAACACCACCTCCTCTGTTAGGACAATCCCGTATCATATGGCCAGGCTGTCCGCAAGAATAGAAAGCATCGGAACCTCGACGGCACAGTCCAAAGTGGGCCTTGCCGCACATATCACAACAGGGTGTTGGGGGTCTCGTCTGACTAGTATCCCTGTGATATTGTGAGCCTGATGCCCGCGAACTCTGACCTGGACCAGAATAGATAGATAGATCATATCGAGGCCTCTGAAACTGTGTAGGAGCACTAGCTACAGGTGGCGTCGAACTCCTTGAAGACTAGGGCCCGATACTACCTCTGAAGTCACCAGAATACCTTGCGAATCTCGCTCTCTTATGTTGACCCCTATCCTGCTTCCTATCTACCTTTTGTTGGCACTTACAATCCTCTAGTGTCTGGGTATAAGCCTAAATATGGGAAATATGCATGCCCTCCACCAAGGAGGCTATCATGCACTCATTTATCAGATATGGTCCCAACCTATTCACGAACAGGTGCACCCTATCGCTCATCTCGGCCTCCATATGGGGAGCATACCTTGCTAAAGAATCAAACTGCATATTATACTCTCGCACACTCATAATACCTTGTCGAAGGTTCGAGAACTTATTAGCTCTAGCTCGTCGTATCTCAACTGGCAAGTAGTGATGAAGAAATGAATCGGAAAATTCCTTCCACACAGCTGGAGGAGCATTCGGACCCCTGGATCTCTCCCAACATCATACCAAAAAATCGCCCTAAATCCCAAAACCGATAAGAAGCCAACTCTACTGCCTCAATATCACTAGCGTGCATAACCCGCGGTGTACAATGAACTCGATCAATAAAAGTCTGCGGTCCTCCTTGGGGTCTGATCTGGAAAATACTGGAGGGTCTAGATTAATAAAATCACGAACTCTCGCACTAACCGGTTTATCAGCAGCACTAGTATTCTGCATTTGAGCCTGAGCGGCTACCAATCTAGTCAACAGTTGCACTGCACTGCGCATATCATGGTTTGTAGTGCCAGACGGAGAAACTGGAGGTGTTGGGTCGTTCCTAATATCCTCCAGAAGAGATGGAGTATATGAGGTATGAGACGGCATCTCGCTCTGAGCCTCACTTTGGCCTGCTCTGGCTGGAGGCACCTGACTGGTACCTCTCCCGCAACTGTATCAAGTCGTCAACTAATCGTTTGCTTCCTAGTCGAATGCATCGTTGAAAAAAAACAAGATGAATATTAGAGATGAACACTTACGACTCAACTCTACGCGCGATCTAGATTCAGGAAAAAGGTAACAACCCTAGATGTCATGTAGCCTCTCAATTATAAATGGGGCGCGCTACACATCCATAATCAAGATTCTACTAGACACGGCTCATAGACAACCCCTAGGACAAACTTGCTCTAATACCAAGTTTTTCACGACCCAAACTGGAGGGCTATGACTGGCACCCGGGCCATACCTGCCGAGCACCAATGTACATTTTATCTAACCTTTCGTATTATCTATAAGGGGCAATGAGATCAACATAAATGGTAGACATGAATCATGAACAATCAACAAAGACAGATAATGGCATGAACATACATAACATGGGCCGACAAGGTTGTCATGAAGCTACATATAAGGTATGAGCTAGCAAACTGCCAAGAGAAACTATAAAACAAAAAAAATCAGCCGACAAGGCAATCCAAACTATATGTGAGTCAACACCTGTCTAAGAGCCTCTAACGGAACATAACTGCTGCAACACTGCTGGGACATGGCCTCGACATACCCATAATGTCTATAACAAAAGTGCATACCAAGACCACGGCAAGTCTGAAGAAGGGATCCCGCCAATAATTGCTGAACTAGGCAGCCTACTGTGGTGGGGGAGCTGCGTCTACCTATCTATAAGGACCTGCAGCATGACATGCAACATCAACAAAATAAAAGGGACGTCAGTACGAATAAAGTACCGAGCATGTACGGTAGGAAAGCATAAATCAGAACAGTAATATAAGCAGGGATAGAGAATATCCAACCTGTAACATCTGAGTGACTCTAAGAGCAACTGACATGAAATGCAGGCATCATCATAATCATCTCGTACTCAGCCAATAGGCTCGGTAAAAACGTACCTGGCCATCATAAAGCTCGGTAGAATCTTACCCGGCCACGTGGAGCTCGATAAAATCAAACTGATCAGTGGTTGCACAATAGGTGTTGTACCCCACCGACTATAGCACGGATCGATAGAGTAATATAGGTACAAATATATAATGCATGTTGGACTCACTGGAATCACATTCTGAACCTTTCGAAGTGACGTAAGGTCGATAACCACCGTACACATTATTAGGACTAACTCTTCTTCATGGATCTTATAAGAATCAGTAAGTACCAACAACATTGATAACACAAGAATAAGAGAAGTAACATCAACATCAATCGTTCCATAAGAAAGGAAACAATTTAAGTACTACTAGCTTCTAAGAATGGAGTATCTTTGGAAGCTCGTTCATTACATTATTTACAATCGGAGTCGTGCAAAAGAAGGAAAGAGATAGCCTCACATACCTTGTGTATACTTCCCAACCTCAAGCTATGCAAATTTCACAACTCCTTAGTCTACAATAAGAGAAATGACACTGTCGTTGTTGTTTAAGCATCGTAACTATTATATATGGACCGCCACCGATTTTATGATGAAATGGACAGCACCTCCCCTATTTATATGACTTCCCCCAAGTTAAAAAAATCACCAAACATCCCAAAAAACATCAATAATAATCATATTAAGCCTCCTAAAATAGTCCACCAACCAACAACATTACTAACAATCCTTTCGATAGATATCTCACAAGTTCTAGCTTCAACGACTTAGCCGCAGCTTGGATAATCTTAAATACATATAGAGTAATAGGTTCCTTACTGTTAAATAGATAAAACTCCAATTTGACCTTAATTCACCATGAAATATCCTTCCAATGCAGCCACAAGAAGAAGGAAGCGAACTAGCAGTCAATTCGGGTGTTTCGAAGCTAAAATCACTTTGGAAGACTTAAAATCACCTAGGATTGACAACTAAAAACTTGAGAGAGTATTTTACAGAACTTAAACCACTTAAAACAACCTCTCACACGAGCTGGAATAACACAAAAATCAGCAACAAGAAGAAGAACATGAAACTTACTAGCGCCACGGGATTCCTGACACTTGATTTGTGTTATTTGCCCTTTGTTTGTGTTTTGGATCATGAGAGAACCTTGAGAGAGAGAGTCTTTAGGTTTCTAGGGTCCGAAAGGAGTGAAAAAAAATGAGTTAAAATGGGCTTAAGGCATCTCATATATATCAATATATCTCAACCGCATATGTGGGTCCCATAGAGAGCTGCTTGCGCAATCTCGTGAAAACGCGAATATCTCTCTACTACGACATCGTATCGACGAACGGTTTAATGGTTTGGAAACTAGACTCATAGATATATAATTTTGTGAGTAGTTCACCCTGGTAAATTGGGACAAAAGCTTAGTAACACTTGACCTAAAGTTTAAGTAAAATTATGAACGTAAGTTGCCACAACGTTTGTCGACTTTTATTTCATAACTCGTTTGACTTAAAGAATTATAATACTAATATTATATGATTCAAATACCTTAAAAACACAACCTCCTAAGAATATTAAGCACTTCTAATTTTACCCGAAAATACGGGTTGCAACATCCTTGATTCATTTAACTTCTAATACTTGTTAACCACTTTTATACACCCTTGTATCATTTAAGACCAATAGGATTAACTTCTTATCATCTCAAAGATAATATCTTCTCGGATTTACGTTGACTAACTTACAACGTGATCTAATGTACGCGAATATGGGTTATAACAGCCTAGGTGCACGAAATATCTGGAATTGTGAGCCTCGGTCGTGATTCTTTCCCGGAGACCATCTATGTTTGGAACACATAATCACCCTTGGTACCTTAGTGTAGAATCATCTGTACCAAGAGAAAAAGCCATGGCCTTATTTTTATGAATCCCCTCCTTCAACTATACCAACAACGGATCGTCGTATTGCTTTTGACTTTCACAACAAGCGATGATTCAGCCCTATTTTACACAATCATCCCTCCTTTAATAGTATCTTCAAGATGAACTACCAAACTAGCCAACCAATGAGCTTCCCTGGCCAACGGCCTTTGATATGCCTCCAAGTGAGCCAAACTATACATAGTTTTTCGGCTAAGAGTATCTGTTACAACATTAGCCTTCCTCGAATGATATAGAATATTGATGTCGTTGTCTTTGAGTAACTCAAGCCATCTTCTCTGGCTCAGATTCAATTCCTTCTGCTTGAAAATATATTGAAGGCTCTTATGGTCCGTGAATATATCCGCATGGACCCCATACAAATAATGACGCCAAATCTTCAATGCAAAGACCACCACCGCAATCTCTAAGTCATGTGTTGGATAGTTCTTCTCATGATTTGAGGTGCCTAGAAGCATAAGTAATCACCTTGCCATTTTGCATCAAAACATACCCAAGTCCGATCCTTGAAGCATCACAATACACCACAAACCCATCTGTACCCTCTGGTAAGGTCAATACTGACATCGTAGTCAATCTTGATTTCAACTCTTGGAAGCTCCTTTCACAAGCATCTGACCATTAGAATTTAGCCACCTTCTGCGTCAATTTAATCAATGGAGAGGCAAAAGTAGAGAACCCCTGCACAAATTTCCTGTAGTACCCAGCTAAGCCCAAGAAACTATGAATCTCTATTGGCGTTGTAGGTCTAGGCCAATCATTTACAGCTGTGATCTTCTGAGGATCAACCTTGATTCTTTCACTAGAGACAACATGACCCCAGAATGTGACAGATTCAAGCCAAAATTCACACTTCGAAAACTTCGCATACAACTTGTGCTGTTATAGAGTCTGTCAAACTGCCTTGAGATGATCATCATGGTCCTCTCGACTTCGTGAATATACAAGAATGTCATCAATGAACACTATCACAAAGGAGTCGAGAAAAGGCTTGAAGACTCGATTCATAAGATTCATGAAAGCTGCCGAGGTATTCGTTAGCCCAAAATACATCACCGGAAATTCAAAGTGCCCATACCAGGTTCTGAAAGCTATTTTAAGAATATCCTGCTCCCTGATCTTCAATTGGTGATACCTTGACCTTAAGTCAATCTTGGAGAAATACATAGCACCTTGCAATTGATCAAACAAGTCATCTATCCTTGGCAGTGGGTACTTATTCTTGATCATGACCTTGTTGAGTTGCTGATAGTCAATACACGTTCTTAGTGATCCATTTCTTTCTTACAAAGAGAACCGGTGCACCCCAAGGTGACACACTCAGCCGGATAAAACCCTTCTCTAAGAAATCCTTCAATTGTTCCTTTAGTTCCTTTTATTCTGTCGATCCCATTCTGTAGGGTGGAATAGATTTAGGCTACGTGCCTGGCATCACATCAATCCCAAAATCAATCTCCCTGTCTGGTGGGATCCCAGGGAGCTCATCAGGAAAGACCTCCGAAAATTCATTCACAACTGACACAGACTCAAATCTAGGTGCCTCAACATCTGTGTTTGTAACCCGGACCAAATGGTAAATACACCCCTTGTTGATCAACTTTGTGGTCTTAAGGTTAGAAATAAACCTACCCTTCGGCACTACATCATCTCCCTTCCTTTCAATAACCCCCTCATTTGGAAATTCAGACCTGACGGTCCCGGTTCGGCAATCAAGCTTGGAAAAACATGAATAAAGCTAGTCCATCCCCATTATTACCTCCAAATCAACCATCCCCAATTCAGTGAGATTAGCCATGGTGTCCCGACCATGCACCGTGACAACACAATCCCTATAAACTTGCGCGGCCACAATAGATTCACAACATGAGTAGATATAGAGAACGGCTCATAAAGTTGTTTCGGTTCCATCCCAAATTCATAGTAACATAGGGAGTGACATATGACAAAATAGAACTGGGATCAATAAGAGCATATACATCATGAGATTGGACAGTCAATATACCGGTGACAACATCTGGAGAAGCCTCTGAACTCTAGGGACCTCTCATAGAATAGAAGCGGTTGGGTCCTCCCAAACTCTGTGCACCACCCCTAGCTGCACCATGCCATGTGGGTGCTGGAGTGTCTCGAGCTGGAGGAGGTGCTTTGGATGAAGTAGCTGCAGAACTAGCTGGCTGTGCCAAACCCCTATCGATACTCTGGCAGGACAAACAACAATCCCTCTGAATGTGACCCCTAATACTGCACCTGTAGCATATAGGTAGGTCCATGCAGCAAGCCCCTAAGTGCATCTTTCCACACCTAGGGCATAGGGGCCTCCGCTGCTGCTGGAATCTCCCACCAGGTTGACCCTGCTGGTAGGATCCCTTGTTGTCCTGACTGGGCCTGAAACGGCTCCACTGCTGCTGATTGGGCCCTGATGGTTGTGTGCTAACTGAAAACTGAGCCAAGGACTGGGATGGCCCTGATGACCCTCCCTTGAATTCTAACCAACCACCACCACTACCACCGGAAGAACCACCAAAGTTGCCCGCAGACCGAGCCTTATTGCTACCGTCTCGCTCCATTCTATTCTTCAATTTGCGGGTCTCCGTGGCTTGAGCAAATGGCACCATCTTCCCATAGTTCATATCAAAATTTAAGGCAGCTATAGTGGCCTCATTAATAACCAAGGGGCTAAGGCCCTACACAAACTGGTGCACTCTAGCCTCCATAGTGGGCAACAGGTAAGTGGCATACTTGGACAGGCGCGTGAATCTCATATGGTACTCCTGCACACTCATGCTACCTTGTTCAGGCTCTCAAACTCAGTGGTACGGGTTGCTTTAGTCTCGGCAGGCAAGAAATGATCAATGAAGGCGTCGGCAAACTCACTCCACCTCGCCGGAGGGCTCCACTCCATACAGGACTCTTCCCACATCTCAAACCAAGAATATGCCACCTCTTTCAGGCGATAGGAGGCTAATTCCACTGCCTCTGTCTCAGTAGCACACATAACTCGGAGAGTCTTGTGCATCTTATCAATAAAGTCCTGGGGGTCCTCCGCAGTATCAGTACCTGTGAACACTGAAGGATCCAACTGAAGAAACCTGTTCACCCTGGAACTAGTGGAATCCCCTGGATAACTAGAAGAAGTAGGTGCAACATTCGATCTCTAGGCCTGGGAAGCCACTATCTGAGCCAACATCTGTATGGCTCCCCTAAGGTCTCCATCAAAAACATTGGGACCGGAAACTAGGGCTGGAGGTGGGACCGAAATATCAATTGGAGGAGGAACCGTTGCACCCTTAGTAGGTGTAGGAATTGGTGCAGTCTCAGCAGGAGCAGTAGAATCAGGTGGTGAAGTAGTTGGGGGAATATCCTTAACCCTCGTGATCAGCCGCATCATCAGGCATAGAATCAACTGACACTCCAGGGACTGCATTGGTTCCATGGCCAATTCTTGCTTTCTTCCTAGGCACCATGTACTGAAAATTAGAGTAATGCACAAGTTAAAGGAGGAACAGTCTTACAATCAGCTCTATCGCACGATCTAGAACATCAAAGAAGGGTGACATTCCTAAATGCCTAAGTAGCCTCCTAATTATAGATGTGGTCGAAAACACAACGATAATAAGGACTCTACTAGTCACGGCTCCGAGACATCTGAGGACACTTCAAAATCTTAGGCTCTGATATCAAGCTTGTCATGCCCTGACCTCGGGGAGCGCGCCTGGTGCTAACGGAGATACCTCAGTCAAGCAAGCCTACTAGATGCTATCTACTTGACATTACCCACGAATAAAGTGAAGATGTATGCCCGTAATTAGTCATTGGGAAGAGTACATGAACAACACCAATTTCATTGCCATTAGAGCTTCATTCAAGAGTTCCCAAAATATTACATTAAAGATTCATAGTTTGAAGTGGAACATGTGATACAAATACAACATTTCTAGTTTTACTTTCTCAACACCAATATACAACCTACACTATGTCTAGGGAGCCTCTAACGGATACAAATGAGTACTATGATAGTGCCGGCAATAAGGCCCTGGCTATACCTCAAGACACTATACATAAGCAACAAAAGATACAAGACCCCGAGATGAAGTGGGACTCACCAAGTAAGCTGAGAAGAAAGTGTACTGCTATCACTAATCGATGCCGCCTGCTGTAGAACCACCTGCATCCATTAAGGATGCAGCGCCCCCGGAAAAAGGGACATTAGTACATATGGAATAGTACTAGTATGTAAGACTAAACACCCTCTCAATAGAATGAGTAACAGTACAATGAGAAAGAAACATGGAGTCAATGGGAGCCTCAAACAATATTAAAGTGTCAAGTTAAGAGAAAGATAAATTTCAATATTTTTAAGTTGGGAGTTATTTAGTACGATATACCACTATGTTATTAGCACGGAGTCCTATCACGGCCCGATCGGCTAACCCGTCTCACCCAGGACATCCAATCACAACACCACCATGTGCGCGACATAGCGTCCGATCTCAGTTCGATCGGCTAAGCCGTCTCACCACAATGTCGTGTGGTCGACATCACATCATATTCCGCTAGCAATCATCTCATCCTAATTAAGGGGAATAACTCAACACATCAATATCATCCCATTTTAAGGGGAACAATCTCAACACATCAATACGGGGATTTACCCCTCAATTACTCCTACACCGACACGTGTAGTTTCGAGGTTAGGCTATTTCAAACTACCCTTCCTCGGTGACTAAACGATGCTCTCAATACACTTATTTTTAAAGGATTTCATAATTTTTCACACGACTTTTCATATTATTGGCACTAGTGGCCACAAGTGTAATTTCGTTCTTGGCACGACGGTCGTATTTCATATTTCATACTCACTCCTTTCATTTCAATCATCATCATGGATTATCAACAATAAGGGCATTCCCAATCGAGACATTAAGTGTATATATGAGCAATAAGGGTCTTAAGCACATTGAGTTTTTCTTCCACAAGTACGCATAATAACTTGCAAGTGAAACATGATTTTAAATCATAACACCTTTGATACATTGGTCATACTCGATTACATTCTCGGAGGAGATCATGGTATGATAGGAACATTTGGAGCACATCTTGATTGCATACATCTTTCAACACAACACTTATTTAGAATAATCAAATTTATTAGGGAGGACTCAGAACATGAGAAAGAAGAACTTGAGCCAATCATGATTGCAACTTACGAGGACATCATGGAATTCGATTCTACAAGAGGAGTTTAGTCAACATACATCGCTTTGAGCTTTTCTTAAATAACTACAATAATCCAGAAATACTAGCGACTTCAATCTATTAGAAAGATAACAAAATTGAACCATAATTAGGAAGAAGTTCATGGATCACCAAACATTATGTGTGCAAATTGAACTACAAGGTTCTTATACAAGGCCTCCTTCACCCCACAACCAATCCAACACCAAGAGCTTACCCATATTAGTTAGATGACCTCTCCACCATCCTTATTGGTACATGCATGCACAAGAACAGCTCCCATTCCCAAAGAATCACACTCATTACCCATCTTCTACACCAATGAAATAGAAAGCTAAGGAGAATCTTACCTCTTAGTAGACAATTTTGCAAGTCCTCCTTGTGAATTCTCCAAGGTTTGAGCAAGGTTTTATGAACAAAGTGCTTTGGGATTCTTCCTCTCTCTCTAGAGAACTCCCTTCTCTCTAAAACATCAGCTGGAACCTTCTAAAATTAACCCCTAAGGACATTTTATAAAAATTGGGTCGGGTAAAATTTTTCCAAGCTTCAGCCTATGAAACCGGGTTTGCGATGGCAGACCGGACTGCAAAATGAATATGCAGTCCGCAAAGGGGACAGCAAAAATGCTCCCAAAATTGGGCAGGCCTAGTCAGGTCCACAGATGTTATGCGGCCCCCAAAATCTCCCTTCAAAAATCTTCACGTCAGTTCTGCACGGATGTATGACCCACGAAATGATTATGCGGTAGCATAATTAACCGCAAAAATCTTTCAAAATTTGGCTTAGGTACCAGTACAATTCAAATGTACTGACATACCTTTTGCCCGAGGCCTGCATCTCATGATACTGGTAATGATTTTCAAGTTGACGATTCAGAGTGCTAGGATTCTCATACCTGCTATTTGGTGACCCCAGTTCTTTCGGGGTATTATCGTTACTTTACAGTCTTTTAATATTTACAGACAATCAGTATTTTCAGTACTTCATTCGAGGCGTCATAGACTAGAGTCACAGTTAGACAGAGTCGCAGACTTTTCTATTAAGCAATGTTGGCTACATATATGCTTCAGACTTACATTGGTATTTTCGCACTTTGATTTATATCATGCAGATTTTCAGTATATCAACATATGTAGTTTATCTTCCGTATTCAATATGTTATGATATCACATGTTTATTCAACCAGCTAGTTGGTTCGCTCGGTCACATGTAGTCAGGCACCGGGTGTCGTGTTACGTCCAGGCCCAGGTTCGGGGCGTGACAAAGCTTGGTATCAGAGCACTAGGTTCAAGAGTCCTAGGAGTCTGTGAAGCCGTGTCTAGTGGAGTTTCCTTTATATGTGTGTGCCGGCCATACATATAAACGATTAACTACCAAGACATTTAGGATTGTCTCATTTAATTCTACTCTAGATCATGACATGAAGCTTAGAGCAATAGGTAACCTTCTCTTCCTATTGAATTCCAGACGTATCGAATATGCAAGCGATAGGTAGGAAAAACCCAAGGTTCTGGAAAGGATGATTGCCCATTGGGGTATAATTATGGAGTACAGGTTGGTAACAAATGAGACTTAAGAACATGTTGAAAGTGGAATGCAGTGCATAGTAGCATAGGTTGGAGCATAACCTTATCAGAAAGTACAAAAGCAATTATCATGTTTTATGGTTATTAATTTACCTCTGTTACCGGGCTATACAATCTTTCAATTAGCAAGTTTATGGTTATTCAGTACCAGTATTCACTAATTTAGTTATCAGATCTCCAATTATCAGTGTATCCAAATTGTGGTGACTTGTGAGTATACAGTGATGCCTATGGGTGCTAAAAGAAAATGTAAGAAACAACGATTATAGTGAAATCTTCGCATGTTTTAGGCCCGGATTAAGACCCAAGACTCGCCGAATGGTGCAAGAAGTGATTTATCAAATGTTGGTATACTCTAAAGGACAAGTTTGTGTATGGTAGTGTATCCATATGTATTTTACCTCATAGAACAATTTCATTTTTATTCTTGAAAATGGAGCCACATGTGGAATAATTTTAGATGTCAGACCCCACGGTGATAGGTTAAGAACTTAATCTTAGGGAGCATAGAATTGATTACTATGGTTTTGGATAAAAAAGAGCCAAACGGTAAAATACCTAAGAGTTAGCAATGTTTGTTATTGCAAAGATGTGTTTTTGGTAAGGGGTACGAAATGAGAACCAAGCCGATATTTAATTTCAGGGAATGATTTTAAGTTGTTTAGATTTATTCATATCAGAACTAGAAAGTACCACGTTAGTAAGTTACTATAAGAAGCAGCTATTATTGTGAGATAAAGGATATGACAGTACCCCCTTAGGTTATGTGACTAAGTATTTACCCCGGATGTTTATAATCTAATATGATTTTGAAGTGTATAGAAAGTTTGGGGGTTAGATATTTCAATTTCGTTTAAGACAGATGAAATTTCCCTAAGTGTGATCCATGTACATAGTAAAAAAAAAGTATGCAACCATAGAATAGGGTCGGATGGTGAGGGAAGTTAGGAATAACCTTATGCTTCACTTTAGTTATTCAAACCAGAACTAGAAAACATGATCCTAGTAGGTGGTTAGTAAAAGAATAGTAAGTTAGTTTTGAGTAGATACAGTGAATTAGCAATTTCAGCAGAACTAGATGTGCGATTTGATTTACTTAGCTAGGCTAACACTAGTCAGCGAGTAACTGTTTGAAACACAGAATGCCTGTTAGAACCAAAGATTTTAAGTTAAACCTGAAGTATAGTGACAGTGGAAGAAAAAAAAAACAGCTAGGTAGAAAGAGAGAAAACTATAGAAGAATAGCCTTTAAGGTTATCAAAAAGGGGTTTCCCCAAGATTGGCAGTGTGAGCAGATTTAAATCATTAAGATTGTGTATGATAGTTGTGAATACATTAGCTTTCCGTTTATGTAAGTAATTTAGTTTTTCCTAGTAAGGAAGATTTCTCAGAAGTAAGTCGGAAGATGAGTCGTCATTGACATAAAATGCAACAAATTGCATGGATCCCAATATAACAGAAGGATCCGCAAGTACAAGACCTTAACCTTTGGTCTAAGGAGAAAATCGTCAGTAGGTCTAGTTGGAGATTTGAAACCCGCAAAGTTAGCATAAGATATAAAAATTATAAAACTATGCCCAGCTATGTATCATGAGGGTAGTTCCTTTGCACGAGACTCTAATCTTCGGAGTACTGGTCAAAGACTTAGCTCACAACAATACTATAAGCGTTTTCAGGAAGTACCTTAAAAAGATAATAAAGTATGGGAGGTATATCTCATGATTGGGGCAGACAAGAGAACTATGGTGAAAGAAGTTCACCGCTTAGCTAAGCTAGGAGTTCAATTTTCGGACTTCGAAGATGGTGGAGTTGTTGTCCAGAGCAGGACTTGTTCCTCCTTAGTAGTCGAAATGAAGGAGAAACAATTTGATGATCCCTACTTGTTGCGGCTAAAAGCGGGGATTCACAAGCATAAGACGATGGCTTTTGAATAAGGGGGAGATGATGGTACTTTGAGGTACCAAGACAGACTGTGTTTCAGACATAGATGGACTTAGAGAGGGAGGCTCATGTTAGAAAACCATAATGTCAGGTATTCTATCCATCCAGATTCCCCAAAGATGTATCATGTTCAAGGAGATTTATTGGTGGAACGACACGAAAAAAAACGTCACAGACTTTGTGACCAAGTGTCCGAATTATAAGCAAGTGAAAGTCAACCAGCAAAAAGCCTAGTGTTTTACTATAGAATACATATATTCTTGAGTGGAGATGGTAAACATAGACTTTATAACAGGATTATCTCGCTCATTTTTAAATCATGATTTGATTGGGTGATTGTAGATCGACTTACCAAGTCATTGTACTTCTTGCTGGTAAAGACCATAGATTCAACAGAAGATTATGCCAAGTTGTACCTTTAGGAAATCATCTGATTTCATGGGACTCTGCTGTCCATCATTTCAGATCGTGGTGCTCAGTTTACAACGAACTTTTAGAAGTCCTTTCAGAAAGGATTAGGCATAAGAGTAAACCTCAACACAGTTTTTCATCCAAATAGAGATGGCCAAGCAGAGCGCACTATTCAGACACTTGAGGATATGTCCTTAATGTTAAAGGTAATTGGGATGATCACACACCTCTTATTGAGTTTACTTATAAAAACAGCTACCATTCTAGTATCAAGATGGCACCATATCAAGCTCTGTATGGGTGAAGGTGTAGATGTGCCAATTGGTTGGTTCAAAGTTGGTGAAATAGAGTAGTTGGGACAAGATTTGGTCTATCAGGCTACGGAAAAGGTCAAATGGATTTAAGAGCATTTGAAGAGGACTCAGAGTCGCCAAAAGTCCTATTTGAATGTGCGGCGTAGAGGCCTAGAGTTTCAAGTTGATGATTGGGTATTTCTGAAAGTTTTGTCTATAAAAGGTGTTATAAGGTTTGGGAAGGAAGGAAAGCTCAGTCCTAGATACATCAGGTTGTATAGGATCCTACGAAGGATCCGGCAAGTAAATTATGAGTTAGAGTTGCCATAAGAATTGACGGTTGCACACCCACTATTTCGCGTGTCATGTTATAACATTCAAGTTTCCAATATTCAAATCTCATCTTATAACATTCATGTCAATTTAGTATTCAGATACTCATGTCAATTCAGTACTCAGATCTCATGTTAGTTTAGTACTCAAATACTCATGTCAGTCTAGTACTAAGATATTTATGCCATCTTAATACTCAGATATTCATGTCAGTTTACTATTCAAATATTCATGCCAGTTCAGTATTCATATGTCCATGTTAGTTCAGTATTCACGTATCCATGGCAGACCATAATTCATGTATATGTTTCATGTTATGCGCATTATGATGCCTTATTAGGCTTGTCTTATGCTATGATAGCTGGCGGGTGTTTCAGAGAAATGTTGAAGGTAACTAACCTTTTCATTTAGACCTTATATTATAATCTCCATGTCTTTCAGTATTTAGTCAGCTCAACATTCAGTCAATGCAGTAGTTATTCAGTTTAGTATGCAAGTGTTCATGAAAGTTCAGTGTTAGTATGTTTCCATCAGACCCGTTTAAGGTCCAGAGTTAACCATTGTTACAACCAAGATAATCATTCCAGGACGAATGATCCCAAGGGGGAGATAATGTAACACTCCGTAAATTTGGATTAGGCGTGGACGTGTTAAATGAGTATTAATGTGATATTTTAAACATGTAAAGTCCTATTGGGATGTGTATGGGTAGAAATAGTTGCTTTGAAATAAAGACGGAGAGTGAGGTGCATAAGATTCGATAAAATCGACAAAGTTTATGGAAGGTCTATCTTCTATCAGAATTTCGTGAAAATTTGTTAAGAATTTGGGAAACCTTAAAACATGAAAGTTGTAGCCCTTTGAAATACCTTTCCATGATATATTGTGGAGCCCGAACGGATCTCTGTGCAAAAAGTTATGAGCATTTTATTGGACAATGTGCAGTATACACGCTCAGGTGCGCGCCTAGATGTTCCTGTGCGTGGCCGTGTACTTGTGGCATTGCTACTTCCTTTAATGCACATTCAGGTGCGCGTTTGGGCCTTCAACTGCATGGGAGCACACCGGAGGGTTCATTTTAAAAGCCCTACTTCGTTGTCCCCCCTCCCTTCTCGCCAAAAACACAAAAACTTGCTCTAGAAAGGGAAGCTTTCAAGAACCTAACTTCCTCAAAGGTCCCTCCACCATCCAAGGTAAGTTTTAATGGTGATTCTAAGTTAACATCAATTCTCCAACACATTATCAACATGGGTAAACCCTTTAAATCATTAGATATTCGATCAAGACATCATTCTTGAGAAAAGAAACCCTAGAACTTGAATTCAAGAGGATTGAACGTCAAAAGGTATATCATTGGATTAATGATTATAGACTTTAGGTTCATGACATATGAGTTGATGGTTTGACAGAAAGTATGAACGTTTATATGTTTGGGTTGTTGTTTGTTGATTATTGGTTAAGGGTGTTGTTTATCTTATGGGTAATGAAGAATGATATTGATTATAAGAAATTTGAGATTTTAGAATTTATCTGGGAGCAAGAAAATGGATTTTTGGGTGTAGAAACACTATTAATGAGGGTTATGAGACTTTAGCCCATAAGGTGTTTGATAAAATGCCTAAGTAATCAAAACATGAGTATTATTGCTAACACGGAGTCCCTATGACTTGTATTGATATAGATTAAAGTTGAAAGGGTTTGCGAATGTTGTATTACACTCGAGAGCAGGAAGTTAAGGTATGTGAGGCTAACTCTCTATGTTTGAGAATGTTAATAATTCTCCCTACACTACGTTTATTTTATAACGTTACTAATTACCTCAAAAATATAGTTAAGCTTAGTTCCTTGAACAGTTGCACAACTTCTATTCTCTAGCTTCGTAATTCGTTTATGACTTTCATTTCGAACATTGTGAGCTTAACGCGTAATCAATATAAACTTGTGTTTGATGCCCATGAGTCTCAATCTTGATTACTCAGCATGTCATAAATAGTTGAAGCTTTAGTTCTAATAATCAGTTCATGAATACATGTCTCGTCTAGTTCTATTCAGTATTCTAGTATCATGTAACTCAGTATTTTAGTATCATGTGTTGCTGTATGATTCTCAATTCCTGATTTTGAATCCCTGAATATTGAACACTTGTATTTGGGCCTGAGGTCATAGTTTAGGCTTTATGCATCTTTGGGCCTGAGGCCGTAGTTTATGCTTTATGCATCTTTGGGCCTGAGACCGCAGTTATGTATACGTATATTTGGGCCCGAAGCCGCAGCTTGTGCACATATATATTGGTCCGACGCTGCAGTTTATTTATTCAGATAAACAGGTGGTTCATCATTCAGAAGAGGGAGTATTCATATCCTTACTTGCTTTGTGCAGTTCAGTTATCAGTATCAGTTCTCAGATATCAGTTATCGGTTTAGTTTCAGTTTCAGCATTTACAGTTCTTTCTTTCAGTTGTTTTACATACCAGTGCAATTCAAATGTACTGAGGTCCCTTTTGCCGTGGCTTGCATCTCACGATGCAGGTAAAGGTTGACAATTCAGAGCGCTAGGATTCTCGTATCTGCAATTTGTTGAGCCCAGTTCTTTCGGGGCATTATCGTTACTTTTCAGTCTTTTAGTATTTACAAACAATTAGTATTTTTCAATACTTCACTAGAGGCTTCATAGACTGGAGTTACAGTTAGACAGAGTCACAGACTTTTCATGCTAAGTAATGTTGGCTACATATATGTTTCAGACTTACATTAGTGTTTTCACAATTATATCATTCAGACTTTCTGTATATCAGCATGTGTTAGTTTATCTTCCACATTCAATATGTTATGATATCACATGTTGATTCAGTCAGCAGTTGGTTCGCTCGGTCACATATAGTCAGGCACCGGGTGCTGTGTTAAGTTAAGGCCCAGGTTCGGGGCTTGACAACATATTATCTTTAGAAATCCAAGGGGAATTGTTATGAAATATTATATTATGGTAGATGTCTATAACTCCTAAACGAGTAATACCTACTACTCTTCTCCACTATCTTCATAACTTCCACTACTCCACCACTTATAGTTATAACTTCGTCATCTCCGTAACCATCCCCGTAATCTCCTTCATGATCCCAATGGTTAATACAATGTTTAAAAGTAACCTTATTGTAAACCTCTATAAAACCCTATAGATAGAGGTATTGTGGATTATGTATCATACACACTTGGGAAACACGGGATAAAATAACAAAGTTCTTTCTTTTCTCTCTACTTTCTCTTGTCTATTTTTTTTGTTTTATATTGTTACAAGTACTACCTTTTATTCTTTTTAATTTTTGTTTGAAGATGATTTGGGTCTAGTAACCACCCAAACCCTCGAGCCTTTTCTTCTCCGTCATCTATCCCGACTCGTCCATCTCTTTCTCTCCCTGCAACACAGTTCTCTCCGAACCCTAAAATCCCCTCACCGCATTCACTATTCACTTTGTTTCTCATTTGACTCTTCAATTTCTACTCTCTCTTGCTAGCTCTTTCGTTTCTTTTCTCTCGAACCGATCCTTTCTTTTCTGAATCTTCTCTGACACAAAGGCCATGGCCGAAGGAAAGCTCGATCTCCCTGACGATCTCCTTTCCTCTAACCCTTCCGATCACTCCAAAGGTCCTCCTTATTTTGTTTATTGTTACTTTGTATTTTAATTTCGATGGGATTCGAAGGATGATTGTCTAATGCTTGATTTAGGGGTTATTGATCTTATATATGAATTTTGAACTTCGTGCGATGCTTGGTTCAATTGAGATACAACTTGAATTCTAGGGCTGCAGATCAGGCGCTATGTTGCAAAATGCTGTTTTCTCTGTGTTTTTTGTGTCGATTTGCTTTCTTTGAGTGTCTGAGATGTATCAGTCCTTCAAGAGAAGAAAATGATGCCAATTTCTTCCCGTTGCGAACTCAAAATACAGTTTAGGATTGAGCCTTTAGTTAATCTTAGCTGGACTGGAGGCATTGCAGCTAGCTTTGCTTCCCATGAACATTTTAAGATTAGTAGTTTACGAGTGTTATTTATCTGTAGGAAGTTGTTGATTTCTCACTAAAGTCTCATGTTCTTCTATATTCAGCCCAATAGCTGCTAGTAGTTTTTCATTATCCATGCTAAAGTTTTTGCTTTTTATTTCTGGAGTAGGAATTCGATCCCATTTTATTGTGTTTTACAGTTGCTAAGAAACATCTGCAGGTAACAATGACAGCAAGCCTTTCATGAGCCAGCTTGATATTTCCAAAGGTAGAATATTTTTCATTCTTGATTCTGATTGCGTGAGTGCTATGGATCTTCTTCTTATTCTTTTTTACCTTCTCACATCGCTTTAGATCAACCGATGGTGGACAGCAGCATTCCTTTGTCTCCGCAGTGGCTTTATGCTAAACCAAGTGACACAAAGATGGTGAGTTTTTGGTCATTTCTGTGTCAAGTTTACTTGCAGAGTAACGATTTCCCTATTTTTTCTATAGAATGGATAATTTCATGATACAAACTATTTTTGAAGATACAGATTGAGTCAATGGAAACTTTTGCATAGTTATTTTTGGACTTTTGGACCCTAAGCTCTGCTTTTGTGGCACTATCTCTAAAAGAATGACTTGTCAAAAAAAAAAAAAATCTCTTTACAATGAGGTCTTTTTTCATTTTCACCTATTATTATTTCGAATACTTGAGAGACGGTTTGCAGTTTGAGAGGAGTCGCAGATTCTTGTAAGACCAAGTCGAGATGTGGATGTAAAGTAGTCCCACCTGGAGTTACAGCATCATATTGAACTCAATAGAGCATATAAAATAATTGTTAACCTTAAAAATGTTTCTTCGACATGTTTGACACATTTTTACTAGCTTTGTCTATGATATGATGAATTTTACTTGATCAGCCGAAACAAAATTAAAAAGAAATAGTTTGTTCCATTTGGAAATTCTCCTTTCTAAGCTTACGGGGCACCCTTGAGAGTTAAGTGTTTTGTTGTTGAATTAAACCTTGTGATTTTTTATGGTATTTAATGCCCATCAACCAGAGGAAATACTTTCATCCTGAATGTCCGTTAGTGGTGGTCTCATAACAATTCCAAGTTTTAAAATTGATATTTAGTATTTAGAAACTGTCACTGGTGATCCGAGCTGTCCTTATTTATCTAAACAAAAAAAGCTAGCTTGAAACAACCTGAAAAAAGATTTCCTATAAATTTTGGCTGGATTTTGTCACCTTGTGGCATTATTTCCTCCTAGACTTTTGTACATATAAAATACTTTAAGTGGAAGTTACCATTTTCTGCTGCTGTGTTAAAGAGAACTCAAGAAAATTTTCTTTCGTTTGCTACTTTCATGTTGTATTCATTCACCTGTGGTTTTTTTAAGATTTGGATTTCCAGCCTTTTCTCTGCAAATATCTCACGTGCCAGAGGTTACACTTGCCTTATTCTGTTATACTGCTCGAAGTTTTTCTTGGAAAGTGTTTTCTACCCGTGTTCTATTCACTATAGGAAATGCGTCCACCGAGCTCTTTGTCACTTGGAAGTTCTGCTGATTCAAGTCAAAAGGAGGCCTGGCGTACAGATATGCCTGAGGACAAAAAGGATTGGAGAAGAACGACAGTGGAGACTGAGAGTGGTCGCCGGTGGCGTGAGGAAGAGAGGGAAACTAGCTTGCTTGGTCGAAGAGAACGGAAGAAAACCGATCGTGATGCTAATAACCGCAATTCTGGGCTTGATACAAGACGTGATAGCAAGTGGTCTTCTAGGTGGGGTCCTGATGGCAAAGAAAAAGAAAATCGCAGTGAGAAAAGGATAGATGTAGATAAGGAAGATGTTCATAATGATGGTCAACCATTTCTCGCTCACCGTGCTGTCTCAGAGCGGGAGTCAGATTCTCGTGATAAGTGGCGTCCACGCCATAGAATGGAGGGTAACTCTGCGGCTCCAGGTTCCTATCGTGCTGCCCCAGGCTTTGGACAGGAAAGAGGAAAAGTAGAAGGGTCAAGTGTGGGATTTAACTTGGGTCGTGGAAGGTCTACTGTGACTATTGTAAGACCTTCCTCTGGGGGTGCAATTGGTGCTTCGCCATTTGAGTATTCTGTTGCTGGAAAACCAAGCATCTCAGCTGGCATATTTTGTTATCCAAGGGGGAAAACTCTTGACATATACCGCATGCAAAAGCTTGGCTCATCTCTTTGTGGCATGCCTGAAAATATGGAAGAAGAACCCCCAGTTACTCAAGTAATTGCTATTGAACCATTAGCTTTTGTTGTTCCTGATGCTGAGGAGGAGGTGAGCTAAATCAATTGCTTCATTTAATCAGTCTTGTCGGTTTAGTGTTTAAGAAATATTTGATACCATAAAGTTACTTGATCATTCTTACAGGCTGTCCTCAATGACATATGGAAGGGTAAAATTACTGGTAGTGGTGTTTCTTTCCATCCTTTTATGAAGGGTCAATCAATGGATGATGTCACAGGTAACTGTCTTTCAAAGACTGTCTTAGGATGCGCTACTGAGTGCTACTGCTATCCGCTGTCCATTATCTTTTTGTTGGAGTAGGAGCACAGGATTCTCTCTGATTGTTTTTTTACTTCCCAGAAACTGGGAATACGGAGCCTAACAATCCAAAGCAGGGTGCTCCCTCTGCTGATGTCACTGAAGAGACAGCTGATAGGTTACTGAAAACTTCAAAAGGTGTTGAAGAAGCCAATGCCTATAGCTGTTCTTATGAGAATGGTGTCAAGGTCAAGTTGGATGGTGAGTAAAGTATTACCTCTATTTATTTTGGAATTAATTATTCGCTCTTCTCATCAATATAGCTTTACCTGTTGACTTCTGACAAAGAACTTGTTCTTGATTTAGGTGGAGATAATCATGAAGGACAGAAAGAGAAAGTTTCTGAATCTATTACTGCAGATGAAAGATTGTTGACCAGGAAGAGAACTGTCAAAGACTGCTTGAAAGTCATTAGTGGGTCCAAATCTGATACTTGTGAGGTCAGCTTACCAGAATCTGGAGTAACGAGGGCCACTGTCTCTGAAAACATCCAACAATATTTTGCCTTTGATGTCAGTTCAAAGGTTCCTGATGATTCAAATTCCCTATTTGCAAAGTCCTCTTCAGAAATCTATTGGAACAACCTTCTGGGAAGGGGTACCTCACCTGAGGAGTTGAGTTTGTATTATCGTGATCCACAGGGCGAAATCCAGGGGCCATTTCTTGGAGCTGACATCATCTCATGGTTTGACCAGGGATTTTTTGGAACTGACTTGCCAGTTCGGTTGGAAGATGCCCCTGAAGATTCACCTTTCTTTGAACTGGGTGACATAATGCCGCATTTGAAATTTGAACATGAGTATGTTGGTAACATCAATCTTCCTCAGGTAGAACCATCTGCTGTACTAGAAGGGAAGTTGGACTCTGGTTTACAGTGCTCAGCTTCTGTTTCTGAGATGGTTGGTTCTGCTGCCCTGGATGGCTTGAGCTGGCCGACATCTGATTTTGATGGCCAAAATGGCCTTGGTGGACCTCTTAATCAGTCAGTACCTGATCATCCAGCTCGTCAATTTAAACCGCCTTATTTACAAAATGAAGAGTTTCATGATTTCGTTGCTCAAGACGAAGGTTAGTTAGCGTTTTCACTTTGGATCCTTATTTCTTATGCCAATGCATGGCCTCTGGTGGCTTTGGAGGAGAGAACGTAGCCTCTTTCCTTGCAAATAGGCCATCAAGATCATCATCATTAATATTTAATGCAGGTGACCTTTATCTGTTCTTTTGCTATCTGATTCATTACTTCATGGAAATCCATTTGCAGAAATTGTGTTTCCAGGAAGAACTGGAAGCAGTGGCAATCCTATTGGGAAAACTTCAACGGGACCTACTGATCCTTCAAATATGCACCGTGCAATTCCAAACGTAATGACCGGGGGCCGAGTTCCAAATCAGGAAGAGCCACTGCACCCACTTGGTTTATTATGGTCAGAGCTTGAAGGCACTTCAGGAAAGAGTGGTCCTATCTCAGATGTTTCATTTAGGGGAGGTGGCCAGGATCAGATTCTAAACCCTGTTGCTGCAAGGGTTGCGCCATTTGGTGCTAAGACGGAACCAGCCTCTACTGTAGAGACATGGACTGATGCTTATAGAAGAAATGCTCTATTAGAACCCAACTTATATCAAGATGCTACAGATGCCAGCCACTTGTTGCACAGGGACCACGAACTGAACCGGTTTGAGTTGGCGGATAAGCTGTTCTCCCAACAACTTCAACAACAGCATCCTAATAGTTTGATGTCTTCTCATAATAGTCATTTAAATGAAGCAATGCTGGAACAAGGGGCAAACTATAATTCAATACACCAACCGCAGTTGGCGAGTCGGACTGGACAGGACTTGGAACACTTTATGGCTCTTCAGCTGCAGCAGCAGCAGCAGGAGCAGAGACAGTTACAGCTTCAACAACAACAACTGCAACAACAGCAACAGTTCCATCAACAGCAAATTCTAATGAAAGAACAACAGTCCCATGCTAGACAGCTGCTTCTTGAACAATTATTGCAGAGTCAAATATGTGATTCAAGTCATGGACAATCACGTCTTGGTTCTATTAGGCATAACAGTGCTCTGGAGCAGGTGTTGATTAAACAGAAAATTCTGAGTGAACTGCAACAGCGTTCACATCTTCCTCCAAGACATGCTGAACCATCTATTGAGCATCTCATTCAAGCAAAATTTGGTCAAATACCGCGTCAAGGGCATCAAAATGATTTGATGGAGCTCCTATCTCGGGCAAAGCATGGACAGCTGCACCCTGTGGAGCATCAAATCCTTCAACAGGAACAAGTGCATGAGAGGCTAAGGCAACGTTTGGAAATGGAGGAAGATAGACAGATTGGTTCTGTCTGGCATGTAGATGAAGCTGGTCACTTTCTCCGAAATCCAGCTGTTGCTCGTCGAGCCAACTCTGGATTTGGCCCACTAGATATTTACCAGCCGCAACAGATACCCCTTCCTGAAGAGCATGTCAGTCATCTGGAAAGGAAGTTGTCAGTGCAGGATAGACTTCAGCGGGGTCTCTATGACTCTGGATTACTGCCTTTAGAACGTACAATGTCAGTACCTGGTGGTGGTCCTGGTGTTAATTTGGACGCTGTAAATCCTCTATTGCGCGCACAAGGTTTAGAAATGCAAGATCCAAATTCAAGAATGGAATCAGCTGGTCATATGCCTGGGTTCTCGACTGGAACGCACGCGCAATCTCCTCACCATCCTTTGTTTTCCAATCAATTTCATGCTCCGAATGCAGATACAACTGAAAATCATTGGCCTGAAAGAAATGGTCAGTTACCAGTTGATTGGATGGAAACTCGGATGCAGCAACTGCATCTTAATGGTGAGATGCAAAGAAGGGATTTTGATGTCCAAAAGGCTTCTGAAGATCAAAGTATGTGGATGTCAGCTGGTGCTAGCAATGACAGTTCAAAGCGATTACTTATGGAGCTGCTCCAGCAAAAATCTGGCCAGCAGTCAACTGAGAAAGCAGAAATGACCAGGGGGATTTTGTTTGAGAGGGGCTTTCTCTCTGGTCAGTTTTCTGGGACAAATGCTTCAAACTGTTCGTTCAACCCTCTTTTGGACCAGGATACGAGTCTAAACCAAGCCTTTAGTGTTGGGTCATATGGTTCTAATTCAGGTTTGCTACCACAGAGAGATCATGTAGATGAGATTGCCAGTAGTCTTGATGTTGGTGAGAGATTGCCCTTCAAATCTCATTTTGGAGCTTTAGCTGAAGTTGAACCTGTCTTTTCCAGCATCAATGATGCCTCTCAGGTAATTTACAAGATCCAGACATAGGCATCTTATATGTGGTGGCGATGAAGATGTGCTCTTACATGTCAAGATGGTTATCTGCAGGTGTATCTTGAGGCTCGAGAAAGTATCGGTGGACAAGCTTGTGTGATGACCGTAGAGGGGGAAATGCCAGTTAACTTGCTTAGCAGGCACAGTTCACTTGGGACTGGAGGTTACTCTCTCTCTCTCTCTCTCTCTCTCTCTCTCTCTCTCTCTCTCGTTGTGTGTGTACATATATCCCTTTATCCACAAGAAGATTTTATTGTTTGAAAGATTTTAATGTTTTTAAATCATCTCAGGTGGAAATCTTGACTTCTACAATGACAAGAGTGATAGAGGGGATTCGGTTGCGGAGGAAATTCCGAAGGAACGGTAAGTGCTATCTTCTGCTTGTTCATGGAAAGGGAAGGATTTATCATTATTGGTGTCATTCTGATGGGCATAGTTGGTAGTTTTAATGAAGTAAAGTTTGTGCTTCAGCAGCTGCAACAATTTTATTCGTATAAAATGCTTTGAAAGAGGAAACTGCTAGTTGTAATTCCTGAAGCAGTAGGATTTATTGCCAAGATTCTATTAAAATAAAAGGTATAACTGTCATAAGAATGTGGAGATTATTTTGTTATAGTAGTGTTTCTACCCTCTAAAACTGTGTAGCCAAATCTGTCTGATCTCGGCCATGCTCTCACAAAAAGTTTCGGCTGCTTTTTTTCCCTTCCCTTTCCTAAAGGTTAATTTTTTCATTTATCGATGTATGGTGTAAAAATCACGCAATAGATAGCACTTTCCTGATATGTAAAAATATGTTGTGATATTACTTTCCTGATATGCATCTGTATTTTGTTTTTATTTGGTAGGATGACTGTGACATCAAAAAGGCTGGATAATATCTTGCTGAAGCGTCCACCTGTCTTACGAGTTTCTTCGACACAGGAGGGTCTATCTGAGCTAACTTCTGATACCCTTGTGAAAAGCAAAAACCCTTCAAATGCCATGGCTTCTGAAAGTAGGCTGTCCTTTTCCTTTGTTGTTGCAAAATGTTTTCTGATTGGGTCTTGATTTTACTATGTTTCATTTCTATTTTGCACCTTGAAGATGCATGTGAGCAGTATACCGGTTATTTTTATCTCTGCTATTCCCATTGTGGCACTTGTAACAGTAAAATTCCCAATCTCCTTGTGCACAAATTCCATCTATCACGAATTGCGTACTCATCCTCATTTTAATTCTGTTACTAGGGGGCAAGAGGGAAGCGGGAGGTAATGCAGCAAATCAAGTCCATGACACCGTAACATCTGGAAAAAAAGATGTGCGCTTCCGACGTACTGCATCTTGTGGTGATGCTGATGTTTCAGAGACATCATTCAGTGACATGCTTAAGAGTAACGCAAAGAAGCCAACAGCTCAGGAGGCACATGCATCAGAGGCATCGGATGGAACACAATGTGGCCGTAGTGGTAAGAAGAAAGGAAAGAAAGGAAGGCAGATTGATCCTGCTCTTCTTGGATTCAAGGTTACGAGCAATCGCATCATGATGGGTGAGATACAAAGGATAGAAGATTAGTGGTTGTACAGTTGTAACTTGTTAGTTTCCCAATTTCTTCTGCTGTACAGATTCGAGTCATCTGTAAAATTTTCCGGTCACATTCTTTTGTTTTACTCCATCCCGTTTTCTGTAGGGATGGCTGTTGAGATATAGCTAGCGTTAGGTAGTATAGCCAATTAGTAGGGATAAGATAGGAAAAAGCTTGTATAGATTGATTGGATCTTTATAGATACCAGCTATCAAGTAGAGCACAGGCAACCTAACAGAGAAATGTTTTCGTTTTTGTTTCTTCCCATCTGATGTGGCGAAATTGATGGCCTTAGCCGATATGATAAGAGGAAAAGGCTATACTTTTTATTTTTTATTTTTTATTTTCCCGTTCATTACTCGCTGTTCACCTAGCTAGTATTTCTCTTCTTCAGTTCCTCTCTTAAATCCATGCACCCATACACGGGACAAAGACTTTATTACGTTCTGTCAACGCGTGCAAGAGTGGGAGTAATTATGTTCAAGATCCATCATTCTTTAGTGTTTATCTCACTATCATTTTCCAAATTTTTTTTTTCTTTTTTGGCCGTGCGTTGTACCCGCTAGATTTGTATCAGCTGTTGATGAGAAAGTCTCTACTCACCCAAAACATAACATAAACAAAATAACAACTCAAATATTGAAAAAGTGGTAAACCTAAGCAGATTAAACTTCTTCAGATACGTCCACAGCATTGCTTCATGTGTTAGGCTCTCTGTCGTATGAATAACTATTTTCCAATGTTAAGCCATAGGTTAGACTACGTTATCGCCTATCTGGTGGCCAGCCCATCGAAAAATTTGTAGGCGCAACATGTGCGGATTCATGCGAACAAAGACTGTTTTCTAGTGAGAGACCTATCTGGATTGAACAAAGTGAGATAGTGGTATAGTTGGTTATCACGTCAGTCCAACACATTGAAATTGTCCGGTTCGAGTCCCTTGAAGGCAGAGATGCTTTTACATATTTTCAATCGATTTTAGTAAGTCACTGGAAATGTCGACAACTCAAAAACTTTCTCGTCTCTCCTCAGCTTTATGTTTTTAATTCTCCTCTGACTTGAAGTTCCTGTTTTACAGTCAAAATATCGGTTCACTTTCAGTTCCACAAGGTTTCGCTCCTCTCAGAGTTGCAAACCCTACTACATTTTCTTATACATTGCCTAGTGATGCATCCCTATCTTCATTATCTTCGTCAAGCTGCTTCTCTGGCTCGCTGCGTCTTGCAACTTCACTTAATTATTTGGCTCTGAGAAAAACCTGCCGTCTACCTAGTTTAGTTCGAGCCGCGGCGCAGGTCTGCTTTTTAATTTTTTTTTTCCTTCCCCACTAAGCTCGTTTATGAACTATGTCAAATTTTGAAGAATGAGTCGATATTTCAAATGTTCCTTGACCAATAATTAAGGGTGATGGTCAGACTACTTGTTACTCGAATCATCTAAGATGGGTCTCATTTTGGGTATCCAGTCCGTAATACACACACACTATACTTAAAAATTATTGAAGTCACAATTTTTAGTATCCAATTAAAAGCAGCTACAAGTGTGGAAAATCTTGTAGTCAAATAAATATTTGTTTAATTCCTCAAATAGTAATGATTTTGTATTGCAACTACTTACTGGAATTTTTTGTTTGATAATGTTCAGTAGTTCAGGTATAGGTACTGAGTGAAGTGGCAAATCTTTTCTTTTATTAAGTAGCAAATCTCAATCTGGCTGTGTATTATACCTTTAATGATTGAGTTTGTTTTTCATTTTTCTCACCAGTTTTCAACAAACATTATTTCCCCGAGATCCTATTTGTGAGATTCTACTGGGTTTGTTGTTGTTGTTAGGAGTGAATTTATAGGAAGAATATGGGGCATGTGAATTTTTGACCGGGCGTTTAAGGGTAATTTCATGCTTTCCCAAGTGAATTTTTTATTTACACTTAGATTTTTTTGCAGATGACTTAGCATTTCTTTTCTTGCTTGTAGGCTTCGGTGCTTCATCATGAGGCTTTTTTGAGGTACCGGGATGACCTGAAACAACTCGAAGCCGAAGTTTGAGAGCTTACTGAGAAGAGATATGCCTTTAGACTTCTTAGTGAGCAGCTCGAAGGGGAGGCTAAGAACCTCCGTGCCAAGCTGGAAGTTGCTCGGAAGGATCATGCTGACTTGGTCGAGCAGGTAAAAGTTTTCGAAGTAAGTAATGATGAATTTGATTCGGTGACTGATGGTCAAAATCCACAGGTCCTGGTGCAGGCCAACCTGATCAAGCTACGTTCATGCCATCAATGTTGGATAAGACAAGACAATGCGTTGGTTAGTCTTGATTTAAGCATCGGTGATTGGCCTTAGTGAGGCGTGTGATATTGATATTACACATTTGTGTTTATTTTGTATTATTGTGTTGCTATGGAAGACATTGATTCTTACATGGGGTCCTGCGTGGCCATTCTTTTTACTTTGCCAAATTGTGACATTTTTGTTAGTTATTTGTTTCCTAGTTGATTTAGGACAAGGCTCATTCTATATAGCCTAAAGACTTCATTATTTTCAGCACCTAACTTTGATATTCAATATAAAAATTGGTAGCAACTTTGCTCCAAACTCGTGTGCTTTGAACTTGTCCAATATTTGGTGTGATTCCAAATTGAACTTGTTCCTTTGTTTGATCGAACAGTTTGCAAGACCATCGTTGTCTTGAGGGTTATTCGTATAGTATAGGTACTCCGTGACTTTATCAAGAAGGTAACTAGACTAGTTTTTACTTGTTGTCTTGATAATTCATTGAGCGTCTTGCTTCTATCCTTTTATCTTGTTTTCCACGTTTTTTATTGCATCAGTTGGTATAAGAGCTCGGAAAGGGTTTGTTCTTACAATCCAATACTGTTCTTCGTGCCTTAGTTTTAGGGTTTATTCTTGAATTTCATTTTTGATTAAAAAAAAAAGGAAAAAAAAATAAACGTGAAAGAAGAGAAACAAAAAGAAACGGAGAATTGATTGTTGATTGTGGTTGCTATCACATTTTGGAATTGAAATCTTAAAGTTTGATTGTTAAATAAACGTTCTTGAAACCAAATCTTGAAGTTCTTGATCAAAACCGATAATCTTGAAATCTTGAAACCCTAGTTGGAATCTTGAAAGAACACGTTTAATCTTGAAGTTCTTGGACGCCAAGTT
The DNA here is from genome assembly GCA_002018475.1 of Nicotiana obtusifolia. NCBI lineage: Eukaryota > Viridiplantae > Streptophyta > Magnoliopsida > Solanales > Solanaceae > Nicotiana > Nicotiana obtusifolia. The sequence continues at coordinate 24,879 of MCJB01012960.1, read as the reverse complement.
GTTGTTCTTGAAAGTAGTCTACGTGAGTCTTGAGAATCTTGAAGTTCTTGAAAATAAATTTGTAGTTCTTGAAGAGATTTACGTTGATCTTGAAGGGGATCTTGAACATTCAAATGTTCTTAATAAGATTGCATTGAATTCTTGAAGTTCTTGAACTTTAATTTGTTGTTCTTGAAGAAGTATTGAAAACGTGTAACGAAGGCCTAAAAATGTCTAAGGAGGCCGAATTTGAGAGAAGGAGGAGGGATAGGAAACCCTAATTCTAGTCCAAGAAGGAAACAACTCCCAATCCAAAAGGGAGAAGTTTCAAGGAGTTGAATTCTATTTAGACAAGGAGAAGAGGGGCGAAATTGAGTTGGACAAGGAGGGGGGGGGGGGGGGG
>MCJB01012960.1:0-24477 GCA_002018475.1 Nicotiana obtusifolia | reverse complement strand
GGGGGGGGGGGGGGGCAAAAATTTCCATAGAAGGGGAGAGAGAATTGGTCTTCTCCAAACTAGAGTAGGAAAGCCTCTAAAATTTTCTTAATTCTTATATTTCGAATTTCCTTCTTTAATTGCATCATTTCTAATTAGTAATTCTTAGGTAATTTCCTACTTAAGTCATTACTAATTTTTGAGCTTGTAGGACCTCGTGCTAAAACTCAAAATTTTCACTTTCGTAGATAATTCTTGGCTTTTGTGCTCACTTAAAAAGCTGTCCGTCTATCGAGTCACATAAATTCACTCACCCCGAAGAAACTATTGAACTTGTGAACTTGAAAGGTCGCTAAGGAACTTGATCAATTAGAGGAAGCCAATTTGAGGACAAGTACGAAATCCCGCCCGAAATTTGAGTGAACCCGAGAGTCATTCAAAAAGTGTGAGAGTATTTTTAACTAACCTTAACACGTTCTCTAGTCTTGTTTCTTTTGCAGGTACATGTCTACGGAAGGAGAAAAGGTTGTGACCGACGTTACTTTAGCCGAGCTTTGGGCTGAAGTAAGGGCGCTTAGTATCCGAATGGAGAACCTTGAAAGAACCGCTAGTACTTGGAAGAATGCACGGAAGGAACTAGTGATGGTTCTACCTTAAGACCTGAACATAATGGTACTGTTTGTGAGATGGAGAGTGACAAGGAGATTGAGGAAGATAAGAGAGCTCATTTGGTTGAGTGTGACGATGAAGTTTCTACTAATGTTCACTCCTTGCCTAGTGTTGTTAGTGATGTTTTGCAGGATTATAGGGACATGTTTTTCGAGGAGATGCCGAGTGGACTACCTCCATTGAGGGGGATAGAACACCAAATTGACTTTATTCTGGGGTCACAAATTTCGAACAAACCCGCATATCGAAGCAATCTACAAGATACTAAGGAGTTGCAATGACAAATGGATGAGCTATTGTCTAAGGGGCTAGTTCGAGAGAGTCTAAGTCCGTGTGCCGTACCCGTGATCTTGGTTCCAAAGAAAGACGGCACCTAGATGATGTGTGTTGATTGCCGAGCCGTCAACAAGATAATGATAAAGAATCGTCATCCTATACCTAGGTTAGATGACATGCTAGATGAGTTATGTAGTTCAAGTGTGTTTTCTAAGATTGATCTTAGGTCCGGTTACCACCCAAACCGTATGAAACCGGGTGATGAGTGGAAAACTGCATTCAAGACCAAGTTTGATCTATATGAATGGTTGGTGATGCCTTTTGGTCTCTCCAACGCACCTAGTACGTTCATGCGATTAATGAATCATGTGCTTAAACCGGTTCTTAATAAGTTTGTGGTTGTCTACTTTGATGATATCCTAATTTATAGTAGAAGTTTAGATGACCATGTTAAGCACTTAAGGCAAGTGTTTGAAGTATTGAGAGCCAAAAAGCTATATGTTAATTATAAGAAGTGTGCCTTTTGTGTGGAGAGAGTATGTGGAGCGTGTTTGGAGTGTAAAAGAGCTAAGTCTAGGTCTAGTAATCATGGTTTGTATACTCCCTTACCAGTTCCTACTAGTCCTTGGGTAGATGTTTCGATGGATTTTGTGATGGGGCTGCCGCGATATCAAGGTGGTCATGATAGCATCTATGTGGTTGTTGATAGGTTTTCTAAGATGGCTCATTTCATTCCTTGTAAAAAATGTGATGATGATCAACATGTTGCTTCTTTGTTTATTGCTAATGTATTAAAGTTGCATGGTGTGCCTCGAACTATTGTTAGTGATAGGGATGCTAAGTTTTTGAGTCACTTTTGGAAGTGTTTGTGAGGTGCTCTTGGCACCAAAATGTTATTTTCTACATCACATCATCCACAGACTGACGATCAAACTGAGATTGTTAATCAAACCTTGGGAGCTCTTCTTCGAGCTATGACCGAAGGTATGTTCGGAACTTGAGCTAACCGATTACCTATTATGGAGTTTGCATATAATAGAACTGTTCATAGAATGACTAGTATTACTCCATTTGAATGTGTTTATGGTTTTAATCCTTTGATTCCACTTGATCTTATTCCTTTGCCGAGAGATGCAGTTATTAGTGTTGATGGATAAAAGCGGGCAGCCGCGTGGCTCGAATTGCATGCTAAGGTGAGGAAGACTTTGGAGGATGCTTATGAAAAGGTGGCGGTCAAGAAGAATAAGGGAATGAAAAATCTGGACTTAAAGAAAGGTGATTGGGTTTGGGTGCACTTCCGAAAGGAAAGATTTCCGAACTACAGGAAGGGGAAGTTAGCTCCGCGAGGAGATGGTTCATTCCAAGTGTTGCAGAAGATCAATAACAACGCCTATGTTACAGGCCTGCCAGGTAGTACCGCTTTGAAAGATGAAGATGGTTCGATTTTGAGGACGAAATCTTCTTAAGAAGGGGAGAATGATGCAGGCCAACCTGATCAAGCTACGTTCATTCCATCCATGTTGGATAAGACGAGACAAGGCGTTAGTTAGCCTTGATTTAGGCGTTGGTGATTGGCCTTAGTGAGGCGTGTGATGTTGATGTTACACATTTGTGTTTATAGTGTATTATTTTGTTGCAATGGAAGACATTGATTCTTACGTGGGGGTCCTGCGTGGCCATTCTTTTTACTTACCCAAATTGTGGCCTTTTTGCTAGTTATTTGTTTCCTAGTTGATTTAGGACAAGGCTCATTCTATATAAGCCTAAAGACTTAATTATTTTTAGCACCTAACTTTGATATTCAATACAAAAATTGATAGCAACTTTGCTCCAAACTCGTGTGCTTTGAACTTGTCCAATTTTTAGTGTGCTTCCAAATTGAACTTGTTCCTTTGTTTGATCGAATAGTTTGCAAGACCATTATTGTCTTGAGGGTTGTTCGTATAATATAGGTACTCTGTGACTTCATCAAGAAGGTAAGTAGACTAGTTCTTACTTGTTGTCTTGATAGTTCATTGAGCGTCTTGCTTCTATCCTTTTATTTTATTTTTTGCATTTTTTTATTGCATTAGGTCCAGCAAAAACTCGATCAGATTGATCAGCTCTGAGCTAAATTGGATATAGTCAAAGCTGAGACCGATGAATGGAGAGGCTAGATGGATCGTTTGGCCTCAGAAAAAGAGGATGTTCGGGCACAACTAACTTCGACCGAAATCCAGCTAAGAGCGGCAAAGGAAAGGGCTGAGGTTCAGACAAAAAGGGTTGAGGAGCTTCAATCTCGGCTAGGTTCGGCCATCTGAGATCGAGATAATCGGGCCATGGAGCTTAAAAATGCCAAGTCGGAAGTCGTCGTGGTCAAGGCCAAAGTAAAAGAAATGGTGGCCCAGTACAAGGTCGATGCCGAAGCGGCTCAAGACCAATCAAAAATTATAGTCGATCATATGAAGTGGCAATCACGAAGGCAAGCCCTCGCAGAACTTCATGCTCGAGGTTTTGATTTATCTGCGGAGATTGAGGATTCCAAGTGTTTGAAGATGAGGCAAGGAAGCTGGCCTATCCCGAGGAGGATGATTCCGAGGGCTCATTAGGTCCGAGGGTGGAGAAGACCTCGAAAATCCCGATGACGAGGCGGGCTCCGGCCAAGATCAGGCTGCTTTTGATTTAATTATCTCTAAAGCATCGTGGTACCCGGTATGTCCGGGAACTTTTTTCCGAAATACTATACTTTAGAATATGACTTGCCGAGACTGTGTTTTGCTCAGGTTTTCGTAAGATTTTGTAACCTCGGGTTTTGTTAACCCTGAAATGGCCTTAGCCTTTAGTTCAAGAAATGCCAAATAAGTTTCAGGCCCTCGAGTTTTATTAATCCGGAACGGCCTTAGCTTTTTAGTTTGGGCAATGCCAAATAAGCTTCATGCCCTCAAGTTTGTTAACCCGGAAAGGCATTAGCCTTTTAGTACGGGCAATGCCAAATAAGCTTCATGCCCTAGGGTTTTGTTAAACCGAAACGGCCTTAGCCTTTTAGCTTGGGCAATGCCAAATAAGCTTCATTCCCACATGTTTTGTGAACCTGGAACGGCCTTAGCCTTTTAGTTTGGGCAAAGCCAAAGAAGCTTTTGATAAGCGAAACAAAAAATGAATTCTTATTCATAAGGCAGAGGCTCTTTTTCAATCTTCGTAGTATACAAAGTTTATTGTGTGTTTTATCTTAGGCTCGGGCGATCTATGTGGGTGCGCTTCATTTGGCCATTTGACCCTTTACAGAGAATACCGATCAGGCCTAGAGAATCATATGGGCTATTCCCCCAGTGTTTGGGGTTTATCGTAGAGAAGCCTCGAACATTGTTGACTTTGATTCTAAGTTAGCACGATCCACTGTCGCCTCATTCACGATCCACTATTGCCTCATTAACAACCTTGCCGAAAAACCCTTTATTGAGGAAAAATCTGATAGAGGAAAAAAGAGTGCAACACGTGCTTTCAGGCCTAGGAAATTGTATCGGGTACCTGCAAACGTTAGTTCAAAACGTAAATGAGCAAAAGAAGGTGATTGGGATCGTACCTTAGCAGTAATATCACTTTAAGTGAGCTATATTCCAGCTGTTTGGTAGTTGTTCACCGTTCATTGTCCCGAGTTTGTACGACCCTTTTCCGGTGTTCTTGATAATTTGATAGGGACATTCCCAGTTTGGTCCCAGTTTTCCTTCTTTTGGATTCCGAGTGTTCAATGTGACCTTCCTTAATACTAAGTTCTCGACATTGAATCTCCATAGGGTTGTTCTTCGGTTGTAATACCTCTCGATCCGTTGTTTCTGGGCTGCCATTCGGACGAGGGCGACATCACGCCATTCGTCTAGTAGTTCCAGGCTTGTGTTAGGGTCTCGTTATTTGTTTCTTTGGTAGCATATCGAAACCTGAGGCTCGGTTCTCCGACTTCAAATGGTATCAGAGCTTCGGCACCCCAGCGAGAACGGGGTGGCCCCAGTACTAGATTTCGAAGTGGTATGATATGCCCACAGGACTTCAGGCAAGATTTCTTTCCACTTTCCTTTAGCATCGGCCACCCTTTTTTTGAGTTTTTGGATGATGGTTTAATTGGTGGACTTCGCTTGCCCATTCTCGTTAGGGTGGTAGGGTGTCGACAAGATTCTTTTTATCTTATGGTCTTTGAGAAATTTGCTTATTTTGCTACTAACGAACTGCTTCTCGTTATGACATACGATTTTGGCAGGCATTCCGAAGCGAAATATGATGTGATCCCAAATGAAATCGATGACTTCCTTTTCTTTGACCTTCTCGTATGCCTGGGCTTCCACCATCTTAGAAAAAATAGTTAGTCATAAACAAAATAAATTGAGCCTTACCGGGTGCCCGTGGAAGGGGGCCAACGATGTCCATTTCCCACTTCATAAACGACCAAGGTGACAAGATCGAGTGCAGCAATTCCTCGGCTCTATAAATCATCGGAGCATGCCTTTGGCATTCATCACATCTTTTCACGAATTCCCTTGCATCCCTTTCCATGTCGATCCAGTAGTATCCGGCCCTAATTATTTTTCTAACCAGTGCTTCGGTGCTCGAATGATTTCTGCAGGTGCCTTCATGAATTTCTCTCAGGACGTACTCGGTATCTCCCAACCCTAAACATATGGCGATCGATCCATCGAACGTTCTTCTGAATAAAGTTTCATCTTCGGACAAAATAAATCGGGATACCTTTGTGCGTATGGCCATCGATTCCTTTGGATCCGAGGGTAATTTTTTGGTTTTCAGATACTCAACATATTTATTCCTCCAGTCCCACGTTAGGCTCGTTGAGTTTATTTCAGCATGGCCTTCTTTGACCACTGAACGCATTAATTGTATGACTGCTGCCAATTTGAGATCATCATCTTCTATTGACGACCCCTAACTAGCAAGGGCATCGGTCTCATTGTTTTGATCACGAGGCACGTGTTGTACAGTCCATTCCTAGAATCGATGTAATGTTACCTGTAGCTTATCCAAGTATCTCTGCATTCATTCTTCCTTCACCTCGAACGTCCTGTTAACCTGGTTTACCACAAGGAGGGAATCGCACTTAGCTTCAATCACCTCTAATCCCAAGTTTTTGGCTAGTTCAAGACCTACAATTATGGCCTCATATTCAGCCTCATTGTTAGTTAATTTGCAGTTCTAATAGATTGCCTAACCACATTGCCCCTTGGTATTTTTAGCACGATACCAAGTCTGGGTCCTTTCGCGTTCGAGGCACCGTTCATGAAGACAGTCCAGAACCCCAAAGAGATTTTCTAGTTCAATAATAACTCTCTCTCGACTTCGAGTACTAGAGCTGGCACAAATCGGCTACAAAGTCTGCCAAGATTTGAGATTTGATGGCGGTTCGGGGCCGATATTTGATATCGTACCCGCTGATCTCGATGGCCCATTTGGCCAATCGTCCCAAGAGCTCGGGTTTATGCATCACATTTCTCAGTGGGTAAGTGGTCACAACACATATGGAGTGACATTGAAAATATGGTTTCAACTTCCTAGAAGCGCTTAGTAAAGCGAGCGCCAATTTTTCTAGGTGTAGGTACCTGGTTTCGGCCTCTCCCAAAGTCCTGCTAACATAGTAAATTGGAAATTGCGTACCTTTTTCTTCTCGAACCAGGACCCCACTTACCGCTATTTCCGAGACTGCAATGTATAGGTGCAACTAGTCGTCTGTCTTCGGCGTGTGGAGCAGCGGCGAGCTTGATAGATATCACTTGAGTTCTTACAAGGCTTGTTAGCACTCCGGGGTCCATGAGAAGTTACTTTTATTTTTCAATAATGAGAAGAATCAATGGCTCTTATCGGAGGACCTCGAGATGAGCTGACCCAGGGCGGCTATGCGCCCGGTTAACTTTTGCACGACCTTTACGTTGTCTACGAATGCGATATCCTCGATGGCTTTGATTTTGTCGGGGTTGATCTCGATTCCTCTGTTGGACACCATGAATCCAAGGAACTTACCCGATCCAACTCCGGATGCACACTTCTCCAGATTCAGCTTCATATTATACTTCTTCAATAAATTGAAGGTTTCCTGCAAGTGTTTCAAATGGTCCTCTGCTCACAGAGACTTAACCTACGTATCGTCAATGTAAACCTCCATTTACTTTCCTATTTGTTCCTCGAACATCCGATTTACCAGGCGTTGGTAAGTGGCGCCAATATTTTTTAACCCAAATGGCATTACATTATAGCAGTATGTGCTGTACTTAGTGATAAAGGAAGTTATTTCTTGGTCATCTGGGTTCATCCGTATTTGGTTGTACCCGGAGTAGGCGTCGAGAAAACTAAGAGTCTCGTGGCCGGCCGTGGCATTGATCATGCGATCGAAGTTGGGCAAGGGAAAGAATCCTTGGAGCATGCCTTATTAAAATCTTTGTAATCTACACACATTCTTAGCTTATGCCCTTTTTTAGAAACTACCACTACGTTTACTAACCAATCTGAGTATTTAACTTCCCGAATGGATCCTATTTTAAGGAGTTTAGATACCTCGTCCTTGATGAAAGCATGTTTGACCTCGGACTGGGCCCTCCTCTTCTGCTTAACCGAGTAGAATTTTTGGTTCAGGCTTAGCTTGTGTTGGGTTACCTCCGGCGAAATTCCTGTCATATCGAGATGGGACCAAGCGAAACAATCTTCATTAGTTATAAGAAATTGAATGAGTTTTTTCCTGAGCTCGGGGTTTAACCCTGTTCCTAGGTATATATTTTGATAAGTCAGGCTTTCACTCAGTATGACTTGCTCCAGTTCCTCGACCGTTGATTTCGTAGCGTTGGAGTCGTCGGGGATTATGAAAGATCTAGGGACCCCGTAATCGTTGCCCTCGTCTATCCCTTGTTCCTCCGATTTTGTCGAGGCTGGCATTGGTGATTGCTATTTAGACCCATTTTCTCTCACGGGGTTCAGATCCTTTGATATGGAGAGCATGGATGTCGGTACCGCCTCATAGACAGTGAATATCTCCCTATCAGCCAGTTGCTCCTCGTACACAGTTTCGATCCCTTTGGGGATTGAAACTTTTAACACTTGATGTAATGTCGAGGGTATTGACCTCATGTTATGAATCTATGGTCTTCCGAGCAAAGCGTTGTACCTCATGTCCCCCTCGATTACATAGAACTTGGCTTCCTGAATAGTCCCGGCAACGTTTACCGGTAGGGTTATTTCCCCTTTGGTGGTCTCGTATGACATGTTGAACCCATTCAGGACTCGGACCACTGGTACGATCTTACTTTGTAGGCCGAGTTGTTCTACGACCCTTGATCTGATGATGCTGGCTGAGCTACCTGGATCAATTAACACATGTTTAATTCGATATTTATTTACGAGTATCGATATTACCAGTGCATTATAGTGGGGTTGTGCGATCCCCTATGCATCTTTGTCGTTAAATGACAAGGTCGCTTCCGGTAGGTAATCTCGAGTCTGTTTCTCCCTAGTGGTGGACAGTTTGCTACGTTTCAGCATTGGTTCTTGGGGAATGTTGACACCACCGAAGATCATGCTGATGACATGCTGAGGTTCCTCTTCTTTGGCTCATTTAACAGAATCCCTATTCCTAAAATGGTTTTTGGCCCGATCGCTGAGGAATTCTCAAAGGTACCCGTTGTTGAATAACCGGGACACTTCTTTCCTTAGCTGTCGGCAATCTTCCGTTCTGTGACCATGAGTGCCGTGGTATTTGCATATTAAGTTGCGATCTCTTTGGGCTAGATCAGATTGCAAAGGTCGAGGCCACTTGGTATCTTTGATGTGACCGATGGTGGATACGATGGAGGAGGCATCGATATTGAAATTGTATTCTGATAACCTCGGTGCTTCTTTAGATCCGATGGGCCTGTCGAAATTATTTTTGCCCATGAGACCCCGGTTGTTTTGCCTTCAGTCATTTCTCGCAAGGTTCCGTTCGGACCTACTACTTCTTCTATCCTTATCGTATGGTTGATACCGCTCCCTGTTTGATCTTGACTCGTGATTGACGTCTCTTCTGGCTCTGTCCATGATCCTAACAGGGTGTGCGGATCTGGAAGGGGTCCCGAACTGGTCATCCTCGACCCTGATTTTTGACTGGTATCGGTTATGAACATCGGTCCATGTGATAGCTGGATGTTCTACCAAGTTTTGTTTCAGCTGCTGTGAAGCCAAATGTTAAGTCCCTGGGTGAAAACCTGAACGGCCCAATCGTCCGTGACCGGGGGAAAATCCATCCGTTCTATTTGGAATCGAGACACTAACTCTTTGAGCATTTCATTATCTTTTTGCTTTACTCTAAAAAGGTCTGCCTTCCTGGTCTCGACCTTTATAGCCCCGTCATGTGCTTTTATGAATGAATCTGCAATCATAGCAAACGAGTCAATAGAATTAGGGGGAAGATTGTGATACCATATCATAGCTCCTTTTGACAGGGTCTCCCCGAACTTTTTCAGCAAGACAGGCTCGATCTCATCATCTTCCAAGTCATTTCCCTTGATGGTGCATGTATTAGAGGTTGTGCGCTCGTTTGGATCGGTTGTTCCGCTGTACTTAGGGATCTTGGGCATGCAAATGTTTTTTGGGATAGGCTTAGGAGCCGCGCTCAGGGAAAATGTTTCTGAATAAATCTTTTTAGAATCCAGGTCTTTCAATATCGGGGGTGCTCCCGGAATTTGATCAACCCTAGAATTGTAGGTTTTCACATTTTTATCATTAGCTTCGATTTTCTTTTCCCCTGTTTCTACTCGTTTCGTCAATTCTTCAAGCAATTTCATGATCTCGAGGTTAGCCCCCAATTCATTTTCGTTCGTTCCTTCCAAGATTCGTTCATTTATGCGGATGGCTTCCCGAGAGTGTTATACGCAGGTTGATTCTATCATTTTTGCCGTCGTGTATGTTTTGGGAAATTGAACGGGCTTCCCTGAGTACGCTATTTTGGAGATCGATAGGCTGATTTGCCTCGATGGCCACATGCGAACATGCGTCAATGGGAACCACCACCGGTATTCTACTGAGATCGACCGGGTTTACCTCATTACCAAGCACTGCATTGTCGTTTCTGTCTTGGTGGCGGGACTCTGTATCCATGTTTTGAGGGACAGACTGTAGGTTTGACATTTCGATCCTGTCCTGGAATAAGAAACACTTAAAAGAATAGGTGTAAAATGAGGTGTGTTATGGTACTTTATATCAAATTGCCGTTATTATCCTTAGCCCCACGGTCGGCCCTCAAAATCGATAACAATTGAATTTGTTAGTGGTTTTAAGGACATGCGGATTAATTTGATAATGAAAGGTAAATTAAAATACGATTAATATAAATAATGACAGAGAAAATGCAAACCACAAGAATTGGATAATTTCACTCTAGGGAGGTTGGATATCCTCAAGCTGAAAAAATGCTCGGATCGGTACTATATATAAGAGCCTTAAGAACTAATAATGACGTATTAATTATGAGTGTAAATTACAAGCTCTCAAATGAATTATCAGGTCCCCTTTTAATATTAGGGGAGACCTACATTTTAAGGTATTATTTATTATTTTATAAAAGGCAAAAGTCCTTGATTTGCTGACTGTTTATCCCTTTTTGACATGTTCCGTGATTTTCGCCTTAATGAGCGGTTAGTTACGGAAATTACGGACCCCTGTTAGATAAGTTGGCAAGGCTTTCTTTGAGACCATTAGAGCCGGGACCGGCAACGTCTTCGATAAACTCGAAGGCAAATCTGGTGGTTTCGATGACTAATTTTGACAATGCTTTGGGTCCGATCTTAATTACCATAGTTCGATCCTGGCTGATTGTGTTGGACGCTAGATCGAACTTCGAGCTCGACTTTACCCGATTACCATATTTCGACCACTGTGGATGTTCGATCAAACATCAAGCTCGATTTTACCCGTATACAATAATATTTACAGTTGGCACCCATGCTCTACGAAGACTGAATGGTGCACTTGGTTGAAGGTTGAGTTATTTACCAAAAGATATAAGGACCAATTCCTACTTACCATATTTTTTCGTCTTTTTTTTAATAGTGTGTACCCATATAATAAAAATTCTAGATCTGCCTTTATTGTTGTTGTCGTTGTTGTCTCAGCATACATTGCGGCATCATGCCTGTTGTAAAGTATTACTGTTTTATATTTGTACGATCAAATTGTTCAAGGTTTATACAGCGATCTGACTGGTATTATATTGGTATTCCTGGTGGTGAAATGGCCAGCCAAAGTGACCCACAAAGTGTATTTTGATATTAGCATTGGCAATCCTGTCGGAGTACTTGCCGGGCGAATTGAAACTGAATTATATGGTGATGATGTGTCCAAACAGCAGAAAATTTTCGTGCTCTCTGCACAAGTTGTATTAATTATTATTATTATTATTATTATTATTATTATTATTATTGTTATTGTTGTTGTTGTTGTTATTTGTGTTAACATATATATTGACATCCCTATGATTGTTATTATCATTTGTGTTTATGCTTTGAGTTATTGCCTTTGTTAATGTGCACAGGTGAAATCGGGCTCATGGTACATCTCGGTCTCCGACAAAATAAGTCAAGCTCGAGACATGATGACAGGGGACCGATATCGAGGAAACAGTCTCATCGAGTCAGAATCCGGGGGCATGACGCCCGCCCTCGAGAATATCAGGGTCATGGTTCGGAATCAACCCTAGCCTTGAACGGCTTTGAAGAACATTGTCGGGCAATCAAGCACGGCCAACAGAGGGTTGTTATATCCTTGACCGGCTGTATATCACGGCGGGATCTCAACGCGTATTGATGAAGAACCGGCAATTAGTTAATGAGAGGATTTTTTACCTTTTATAGAGTTGTACCTAGAGTAGGATTCCCTTACTATATAAAGGGGGTATGATAACTCATTAAAGACATTGTAACTTGCATTCCAAAGCAATATATTATTATTTTCTCTGTTATTAACTCTTTCTCTTGTTCATCTCTGGCTATAGCGAGCTTGGATCGAGGGTGAATATTTTACTAAGGCTGGAACGATCTTCCTCATGTGGTTTGAATCAATTTTATCTTTGTTTGTTCAATTTGACTAAATCTATCGCTTTGTATCAAATTAATCCACATATCTTTAAAATCACTTACAAATTTAATTGTTATCCGCTTTTAAGGTTAAACGGTTATGTTCTATCATTCAGCTGTTGGTTAAACGTTGCTTTGATTCTTCTAATCAGGTGAAAAGGGCTTTGGCTACAAAGGTTCTGCATTCCACCGTGTTATTAAAGAATTCATGATTCAAGGAGGTGACTTTGATAGAGGCACTTAGTTGCTCTTTTCTTTTTATTTCGGTACTTTGTGCTTCATCTGGAACCAACACTCCTCACCATTTGTGGGTACTTGAACAGGATTTCTGAGCAGAAAAATGCAATACGTAATTGGTTTATTTGGCTAGTGGTTTTCTCATTTTTTGGTCTTTTGGGTGTGAAAAAGTTCCAACTTCCACCGAATAGAATTAGAGAACAATTTCTGCATTTAAAAGTCCAACCTTTACTTTTAATTCCAGAATACTGGTTTTCATTTTGTCTCAGTTCTGTGTTTCGACGATCCTTCCTCTTTCATTATACAAGGACAACATTTTCGCTTCTCTAGTGGTAACAAAAGGTGTAGAGTCTGACACCTCTATGGTGTTCGAAGGTCGGAAGAAGAAATATCATTTCCGTGTCCTGAGTTTTTCTCATCGCTTCTAGCAGTATATTTTTGATGTTTTGAATTTAAAGTCGATTTTCTTCATATTAAATTTTGTTTGATCCTTAAAGATTCAACACCCCAATGCCCATGATTGCTTGCCACGCCCGCAAATCAAAAAGGGGCTCATGACATAAGATGATCAACGAAATGTGCACCTCTGTGTCGTGGGCTCTGTCGAAGTGGCACTACTTTTAACTCTTTATAGTACTGGTTTCTAGCATGGATAGGGTTATTAGCTCTGGCAGTTTGAGTTATTACTGCTTCAAACTTGGAATGTGTGGGTCGGCTTATATATATACTAATCATTTCCCACACATTGGAAATTCATTCTTTACAGGGAACTGGTGGTAAAAGCATATACGGCCGTACCTTTTAAGGATGAAAACTTCAAGCGTACCTTTGGCATTTCCTTCAAGCTTTCTTTTTGTGCTTGGGGAAGAGGAAATACCTGGGTTTAATTTGCTGAGGATGTTTCTTTATGATAAAAATCACCATGCAATTTTAAATAATTGCAGTGACTCATGTTGGACCTGGAGTTGTTAATGGAAGCCAATTTTTTATTTGCACTGTCAAGGTATGTGGAGTGAATTTAAATCGGAATAGTGTCTCAAAAATTCTGTCTTGCAATTTCTTCTAAATATTGGGTGCAAAAATGTCATAAAGAAGATGGTTTCACATGGCAATGGTCAAAATGGCATGACAGTGAACAACACTTCCCCTTGTTTAGTTTTCTGACTGTTGAGGAATCATCTCAACTGCTCTTTATTCTTTTTTATTTTATTATAAAATATTTTTATTGCTCTTATGTAGTATTCAACCCATAAATACTGGTTAAGAGATTTATGAGTTTCTCCTGTGTGGAAGTGTATTTGCACCAACCACGATTTATGTTACTCGTCGTCGGAAAACCTCACGAAGTGGATGAATCCCCTTTGTCCATAGCCTAAAATCCTCTAAATGCAGAGAACTCCAAACCCTAACTTCTATTTCTTGCGGAAGAGAATTGTATTGGGTCGACCGCTCATGAGAAATCGGACCGGGTATGATACAGGACCGGGCCATCCCGACCCGGAGGCAGCGGGTCGAGCATGGGAGTTCGAGGTAATCGAGATAGGGCAACCGACATCGACCGATCGAGGCCTGTTCCGAAACAAGAAGTTAATTATGACCGGATATTCCGCAGATTCGTGGCATCACATCAGGAGTAAATGTCGCAACCGTTATGAACGTTAAGCCATCATAGGATATTCAATCCCGTAATTAAAGGGATTAGCCTTGTAATCAGTCTTTTACTTTATTTAGGATTCTTTCATCTATAAGAAGGACATTGACCCCTCACTGTAGGAAAAAACTCATTCAGAAAGAAACAGTATATTTTACTGCTATTCTTTGCTACTATCATTACTCAGCGAAATACTTACCTATTCCTTATACTTCCGTTATCAGCTATTCAATATTTGTGGTTTGGCTATCTTCTCTTGCTTGTTACTTTTTAATCATTCGCGTTATATTTCATACTGTATCGAATTGGTTTACGGATCCTTAGCATCACGAACAAATTCAATTGTTATCCGGATTTAAGGGTAAACAGTTTGGCGCCCACCATGGGGCTAAGGATATTAGTAAATTTTTGATACGGTTCTCTTTCAAACGCAATTTTACGCTTGCTCTTTGCAGAATTCTTTGTTTTTCAGGTTACAGATTGATCATGGCACAATCACTCCCCATCAGCAATGAGGTTAACAACCAAGCTGAAAACAACGCTATGCCCGGACTTAAGGTCCCAATCGATGTCAATTCTCAAATGGCGATCGATGATGACCAGGCACCCGTTTCATCACACAGCGTCCGGGGGGAGAACCACTCCGAAGTTCAGCAGAGCGGGGAGACTGAAATCAGTGTCAGGGTGATATTTGATATGCTACAAGCTCAGCAAGCGGCGATAGCCCAATTGCAAAGCCGCACTCAAAACCCGGGCAGAGCAGAAAACGTTCCTCCACAGGCGACAACCGAGCAAAATGATCCGGTCGCACCGCAACCGGATGAGAACGGATCGAGAGTCAACTCCGAGATTATTAAAATGCTGGAGGAGTTAACAAAGCGGGTCGAGACAGGAGAAAAAAGAATTGAAGCCAACGATAAAAAGGTCGAAACATACAATTCGAGGGTAGATCAGATACCGGGGGCACCTCCAGTATTAAAAGGTTTGGACGCCAAAAAATTCGTGCCGAAGCCTTTCCCGTCCAGCGCCGCTCCGAAGCCGATCCCGAAGAAGTTTCGCATGCCGGAAATTTCCAAATACAACGGAACTTCAGACCCAAACGAGCATGTGACAGCTTACACTTGTGCCATAAAGGGGAATGATCTCGAGGAAGACAAAATCGAGTACGTCCTCCTGAAAAAATTCGGAGAAACTCTATCCAAGGGAGCGATGATGTGGTATCATAATTTACCACCAAACTCCATCGACTCATTCGCCATGTTAGCTGATACATTCGTAAAAGCCCATGCAGGCGCCATTAAGGTCGAGACGAGGAAGTCCGACTTGTTCAAAGTTAGACAGCGTGACAGTGAAACACTAAGGGAGTTCGTATCTCGATTCCAAATGGAGCGGATGGATTTGCCACCAGTTACAGACGACTGGGCAGTGCAAGCTTTCACCCAAGGGCTGAATACCGGCAGCTCTGCAGCATCTAGACAACTCAAGCAGAGTTTGATTGAATACCCGGCCGTCACCTGGGCAGACATCCACAACCGGTATCAGTCAAAAATCAGGATAGAGGACGATCAGGTCGGGATTGCATCAGGTTCGTCGTATTCAGTTAAGGCTTTTGATCAACCTCGAAGGGACAGCTTTCGAGAACCGAGGACGAACCGAGATAGGCACAGACCATACCCGGAGGATCGACGGATTGTGTTGAGGGGACACAAAGTCCCGAGACAGGAACATAGGTACTACATCAATCAAAGGAACAGAAGGCCATTGCCGAAAGGCAACTTCGAGAAAACCAACGATCGACAGGAAGCACCGAGGCTGTCTAAATATAACTTTAATGTCGACTCGGCAGCCCTAGTTGCAGCGATCTGGCGCATCAAAGACACCAGGCGGCCAAGGCCATTACAAACAGACCCCGCCAAGAGGGACCCAAAACTTGTATGCAAATATCATGGCACTCACGGGCATAGGACGGAAGACTGCCGACAATTGAGGGAGGAGGTAGCTCGATTGCTCGAGAACGGGCATCTTCGGGAATTTCTCAACGATCGAGCAAGGAATCATTATGAGAAAAGGGACAGGCCGGTTGATCAAAAAGAACCGAAGCATACGATCAACATGATAATTGGAGGTACGGATGCGCCCCAAGTACCGATATTGAAGCGTACAAAGATTTCTATCACCCGAGAGAAACGAACTCGGGACTATGCAACGGAAGGAACTTTATACTTCAACGACAGAGATATCGAGGGCCTTGTACAACCCCAAAACGACGCACAGGTGATATCAATGTTGATACACGATACTCGAGTGAAGCGTGTACTCATCGACCCCGGGAGTTCAGCCAACATAGTCCGGTCTTGGGTCGTCGAACAGCTGGGATTAACGAACCAAATCATTTCCGAGGTCCGAGTACTCAACGGTTTTAATATGGCATCGGAGACAACAAAGGGAGAAATAACACTGATGGTGAACGTCGCTGGCACCACCAGGGCGACGAAGTTCTGCGTAATCGAGGGCGATATGAGGTATAATGCCCTGCTTGGAAGGCCCTGGATACATGATGTTAAGGCCGTACCCTCGACCTTGCATCAGATGTTAAAATTTCCATCGGCTGAAGGGGTCATCACCGTTCACGGAGAACAACACGCGGCTAGAGAGATGTTCGCAATTGAAGAAACAACGCCAAAATCTGCTAATCCTCAACCAAAGGCCAAATAGCAATCACAAAAGCCGCCTTCGATAGATGAGGGCGAGCAAGATCAGCTTGATGAAGACAGCTTTGGGGTACCCCGATCTTTTGTCGTCCCGGACGAGACCGACGCGACCAAGTCAACAATCGAGGAACTGGAGCAAATCTCGATCCGCCATGACGCACCCGACCGAAAGGTATACCTGGGCTCAGGTTTGAACTCCGAGCTCAGGACCAAACTACTCTCTTTTCTTTCAGCTAATGAAAGCTCTTTTGCTTGGTCCTATCTAGACATGACAGGCATACCACCGGAGATTGCGACACATAAGCTGAGTGTCGATCCAAAATTCCGGCCGGTCAAGCAAAAAAGGAGACCTCAGTCCGAAGTCAAGCAGGTCTTCATCCAGGAAGAGGTAACCAAACTTTTGAATATGGGGTCCATTCGAGAGGTAAAGTATCCCAAATGGTTAGCTAACGTAGTTGTAGTACCTAAAAAGGGAAACAAGCTTAGAATGTGTATAGATTATAAGGACTTAAATAGAGCATGCCCTAAGGATTCTTTTCCACTGCCCAACATCGATTGTATGATCGATGCCACTGCTGGCCACGAGACTCTAAGTTTTCTCGACGCCTATTCTGGATACAACCAGATACAAATGGATAAGGACGATCAAGAAAAAACGTCCTTCATCACCAAATATGGCACTTATTGCTATAATGTGATGCCATTCGGGCTTAAGAATGCGGGGGCTACATATCAGCGCCTGGTAAATAAAATGTTCGAAAACCAACTAGGTAAAACTATGGAGGTTTATATTGATGACATGCTGGTCAAGTCGCTGCGAGCAGAGGACCATCTTAGTCATTTGCAGGAAACATTCGACATTTTGAAGAAATACAATATGAAGTTGAACCCGAAAAAATGCGCGTTCGGGGTTGGCTCCGGGAAGTTTCTCGGGTTCATGGTCTTGAACAGAGGAATAGAGATCAACCCGGACAAGATCAAAGCTATCGAAGATATAAAAATCGTCGACAGCGTCAAGGCCGTACAAAAACTCACTGGCCGGATCGCAGCATTGGGCCTCTTCATATCTAGATCGTCGGATAGGAGCCACCGGTTCTTCAATTTATTAAAAAAGAAGAACGAGTTCTCGTGGGGGCCAGAATGCCAACATGCCTTAGAAGAACTGAAAAGGTACCTTTCTAACCCACCTCTATTACATACGCCGAAAACAGGCGAGCTATTATACCTTTACCTCGCCGTATCGGAGATAGCGGTAAGCGGAGTCTTAGTTCGAGAAGAACAGGGTACACAGTTTCCCATATATTATGTTAGTAGAACATTAGGAGAAGCCAAAACCAGGTACCCGCACTTAGAGAAACTGGCACTAGCCTTATTGAGCGCCTCTAGAAAATTAAAACCATACTTCCAAAGCCATCCGATATGTGTAGTGACAACTTACCCACTTAGGAATGTCATGCATAAGCCCGAGCTATCGGGCCGGCTGGCCAAATGGGCCATCGAGATCAGCGAGTACGATATCCAGTATCGATCTCGAACCTCGATAAAATCTCAAGTACTGGCCGATTTTATCGCTGACTTCACACCATCGCTTATCCCCCAAGTCGAAAAAGAACTCACGACTAAATCGGGGACTCCTTCGGGAGTGTGGACTCTGTTCACAGACGGAGCCTCGAATTCAAAAGGGTCGGGTTTAGGTATCGTATTAAAACCTCCAACCGGAAACACGATTAGGCAGTCCATCAAAACCATGAAATTGACTAACAATGAAGCCGAGTATGAGGCTATGATTGCAGGTCTGGAGCTGGCCAAGAACCTGGGAGCAGAGATAATCGAGGCCAAGTGCGACTCCCTCCTTGTGGTCAACCAAGTGAATAGGACGTTCGAAGTCAGAGAAAGCCGTATGCAAAGGTATGTGGACAAGCTTCAAGTCACTTTGCATAGGTTCAAGGAATGGACCCTTCAACACATTCCCTCGGGAACAAAACAGCGAAGCCGACGCTCTCGCGAACTTAGGCTCGTCGGTCGATGATGAAGAGATCGATTCCGACAAGGTCGTCCAATTGATGAGATCGGTGGTGGAAGAAGGCCATGCCGAGGTCAACTCGGCAAGTCTAACGTGGGATTGGAGGAACAAGTACATAGAATACCTCAGCTCAGGTAAGGTTCTGCACGACCCCAAAGAGTCGAGAGCTTTGCGTACGAAGGCGGCCCGATTTTGTTTGGCCAGCGATGGAACCCTTTACAGAAGGACCTTTGGAGGACCCTTAGCTATATGTCTCGGCCCCGGGGATACTGAGTATATCTTGAAAGAGATACATGAAGGGGCTTGTGGCAATCATTCGGGCTTCGACTCACTAGTTCGAAGGTAATCCGGGCTGGCTATTACTGGATTGATATGGGGAAGGATGCAAAGGAGTTTGTGCGCAAGTGCGACAGGTGTCAAAGACATGCACCGGTCATCCACTAGCCTGCTGAAACACTGCATTCATTTTTATCGCCGTGGCCGTTTATGAAGTGGGGAATGGATATAGTAGGACCACTCCCTCGAGCACCAGGTAAAGCTCAGTTTATCCTTTTTACGACTGACTATTTTTCTAAGTGGGTGGAAGCACAGGCTTATGAGAAGGTCAGAGAAAAAGAGGTGATCGACTTCATATGGGATCACATCATCTGCCGATTCGGAATGCCCTCTGAGATCGTGTGCGACAATGGAAAGCAGTTCGTCGGCAGCAAGGTAACCAAATTCTTCGAAGACAATAAAATCAAAAGGATATTGTCGACTCCTTACCATCCCAGCGGCAACGGTCAGGCGGAGTCAACCAACAAGACTATACTTCAAAATCTGAAGAAAAGGCTAGTCGACGCCAAAGGAAGATGGAGGGAAATGTTGCCCGAAATCCTATGGGCATATCGAACGACGGATAAAACCAGTACCGGAGCTACTCCGTTTTCTTTAGTGTACGGCGCCGAAGCTTTGATACCGGTCGAGGTAGGCGAACCGAGCATCAGGTTTCAGCATGCGACCGAGGAATCCAACCAAGAGGCTATGAATGTTAGCCTAGAGCTCTTGGATGAGAGAAGGGAGGCTGCTTTAGTTCGAATGGCGGCTCAAAAGCAGAGAATCGAGAGATACTATAATCGGAGAGCTCGACTTCGACACTTCAACATAGGGGACTTGGTGCTCAGAAGAATCACTCCCAATACTCGAGACCCTAACGAAGGGAAATTGGGACCGAACTGGGAAGGTCCCTACACTATACTAAAGGTCACCGGGAAGGGCTCCTACAAGCTAGGGACTTTGGATGGCAAACAGCTGCCGAGCAACTGGAACGTGAGCCACTTGAAGAGATACTACTGCTAAGGTATTGTACTCTGCCTTTTTTACTTTCTTTTCACTTCGTTTATCGATACTAACCTATGCAGGACAGATCGATATGAGACAAGTAAACGCCAAACGTTAGGGCTGAAAGCACGCACTGCACTCTTTTTCCCTTCGACCGGTTTTGTCCCAATTTGGGTTTTACGGCAAGGTTTTTAATGAGGCCGCCGTATGTCGTGCTACCATAGATCAACCATGTTAAATTCTAGCTACATTCGTTTGCTTACTTCAATTTCGAGGGGTCGAAATAAAGATCACTAGGAAATGATGTAAGGGTCAAACGGCCAGAGGAGCCGTACCCGGATAGAACGATCTTATTCGCCTCCGACCAATAAAGATGTACGATTACACAAATATTAACTAAGTCATTTGATGCCTACATTATGTAACCAAGCCTAAGGGCTTCTCTTATTATCTTCCCATTGTCTATAATTGATATTCGTGGAAGATGCGCATCGAGACCGGGGGGGATAAGACCTAACAAGGCAAACCCCAAAACCGGCACACCAGGCTAAGGCCTTATTAAAGCTAATAAAGCACAAAGGGAATTAAGACCGATCCTGGCAATCCCGATTTACGGCCAAGGCCGGATCAAATTAAAAATTCTTATTCGATCGAAGCTCGAAAGAACAGAACTTCGAGACAAAATTAAACTTATTTGATAAGGGTCCAAAATTTTGCTAAGGCATGACCCCGATCCCTATAAGCTAAATGGTTGAAAACAGAACAAATGATATCTTGTTTGAACCAGGCCAAGGCCAAGCTAATTATCGCTTTGAACAAGGCTAAGGCCTAACCAGTTGTTAGTGTATTTTGAACTTACTACGAGGCTAAGGCCGAGCTAATTACTAATTAGTCGGTCACGATTTATGATCCTAGCTAAGCCAGGATATTTTGACACATGAGAATCAAAAGACAAACTTGAGATATATTGAGCTAATATTATTATACAAAGTGAGACAGTTACATCATTGAGGCTATAGATAATAAGACAATGTCAATCTGAGCCGTCTTCGTATTCTTCAGGAAATGTTTTCCTTCTCATCTCATCCTCGATTTTTGATGCCTCAGCGACATCGGGAGATAAATCGAAGCCGCGGGTCTGAAGCTCCTCTAGAACGGTAAGGCGAGTTTGGCATTGAGTGTATTCGGTCAGCGCCTTTGATTGCTCGTGAGCTACTTCGGCATCAGCTCTGTACTGAGCTATCAAGCCATCAGCTTTGGCCTTAGTACCAGCGATTTCTAGCTTTGCTTCCTGAAGTCGGTTGGCCAGGGCCGCCCGGTCTTGGTTGGATGATTCAACTTGGAGCCGATGGTATTCATTGTCCTTAGTCAGGGCTCCAATTGTTTCTTGAGCCGCCGAGACCTGTCCTTGGAGAATCACTGCCTCTGCAGTTAGAAGCTCGGTCTTGGTTCTCCAATTACTCGCCTCAGCTTTTGCCTCACTTAGCTCAGACCGAAGTTGACCCAACCGGCTGTCCATCTGCCCCAACCGGTCAACGCAAGAGGCACGTTCTTTCCTTGCAGAGTTCAGATCGGCCCGGAGATTCGCCAGTTCATTTTCAAGCCGCTGACGTCGTTCCCACTCTAGTGCCATTCCTTCTTTGATATGAAGGAACACTTCGTGATTAAGCACCGATGACTGTGGAAAATTCAAGCAGGAGACTTTCAGTATGGGAATGTGAACCAAAGTGTTGAATATAATCTGAGGTGGACAGAAAAACTTACTTTGTTCAATGCTTGCTGTGACTCATTAAACAAGCAAGCCCAGTCCACAGCGTTCATAGCAGCTCGGTCCTCTTCGGTTGCCAAGCTATGGAGGTAGCTTGCTATGCCTATCCGGGGGCCTAATGCTCGGGCATCTTCGGGGATAGCAAGGGTTATCACCCGACTCCTCTCAGGGTTCGATCTCGATGCGGGGAACTTATCTACTAGCTTAATACCAGCCGACGTTCTGCTTGTTTCGGCTGGGGGGCTCCTTCTGGGGATTTCAAGGCCAAAAGTATCGGCCGATGGCACCCCGTCGAAAAATTCCTCGAAGATCCCTACTGTGACCGGCACCTTGCCCGGCGTGTGTGTTCCGGCGTCTCGGATTGTCTCTGAGAAGGAGGGAGAATGTACCGTCTCGGGAATATCCGAAGATCTCTGTGCCGCCTCTTGCACATTGGCCCGATCTTTGGCCCTTGCTTCCGTCTCAATATTTGCCTTTGAAGAGGCACCGGTTTCTTCCGTAATAGGCTCGGGACTTCCCGAGGGGTTCTATCAAGATCAGGGCTCTTTGCCCCCTCGGAGTCGTCACTCTGATCGGTAGGGGCATCGGGGGCCGTGATCTTACGAGCCGCCATCTTCTTTCTACCTTTCTTCTTTTCAGGCTCAGCATGGTCGGGAGCCCTTTTCCTTTTCTTTCCCCCTTCCTTCTCCGACACGGGAAGGGGACGAGGAACTGTCCCACTAGTAACTGCCGACCTCAACTCGGCATCCTTCGAGATACCTGCAAAGGCGTACTTTCAATGTTAAGTTTTGACACCGATTGTTTTGGGAAAATAGAGTATAGACGAAGCTCACCATGGTTCTTAGCCTCCCAAAGGCCTTTTGATATTTCCCTCCAGGCCCGCTCGGAGTACGACCTCTGGGCCACGATTTTCCTGACCCAGTCCATTAGGTCATCGATCGCGGCCGGTGCCTAGGAAATTGGCTGCACATGATAACACATCAGTCATACGTTGAAAAACAGTAATGAAAAAGTCAGATAGGGAAGCACTTACGTCTCACGTTCCACTTCTCGGGGAATGGCATGTTATCGGCAGGGATCAGGTCAGAAGTTTTAATTCGAACAAATCAGCTCATCCAGCCCCGATCCCTGTCTTCGTCAATGCTCGAGAACGGGGCCTTACTGGCCCGGAGAGCTAACTTAATCAGTCCCCCTCGGAACATTCGGGGACTGTATAATATAAGTAAATGGTCGAGGGTAAAAGGGTGTCCCCCCTCGACCTTATCTATGAAAAAACGAAAAAGATAGACTATACGCCACATGGAAGGGTGTACTTGAGCCAAAGTGACCTGGTATCTCCTACAAAATTCGACAATCAGAGGGTCTATGGGTCCTAATGTGAATGGGTAAGTATATACACTAAGGTACCCTTCCACATGAGTAGTAATGGCCTCGTTGGGAGAAGGTATTATTATCTCTTTATCAGTCCAATGATACTCAGCCTTCACCCTCTCAAGGTGTTTTGGGGTGATCGAACTAATATAGTCTGAAACCGGTTCAGCTCGACCAGGTACTGTGGACGGCTTCTCGACTTTGAAGTCGGAGCCTATGTAGCATCCCACTGGGATGAAGGCCTTCAATGGAGGCTCCATAGAGGGCTCTTCAGTGCGGATGGGCTCAGCCTCTTTAACAGAATGGGCAGGAGAATTTTTCCTATTAGGAACTGACTTAGAAATTTTTGCCATCGGGATAGCGGAAGCAAGAAACAAGAAAAATTTAAGAAAATTTGAAGTTCTCTGAAGAAGACTAAGGGTGTTTCTGGTTAAGAAGATCGAAAGAGACAAAGTGATTAATAGTGTCACGACCCAAGCCAGAGGGCCGCGACTGGCACCGGACCCTACCCTACGGGCGCCGGCGTACCCTTCATCTAACTTTTCTTATTATCTATAAGGCTTGTCATATGCATATAATCTCGCATAATAATTATAATGATACGTGACATTATACCATGATACGATCATACTTATATACATAATATAGCCAACAAGGCTGCAATGCAGAACCATAAAACAAATTACGTACGTTTGCCGACAAGGCAATTCGACTGTACATAAGTCAACCCATCACTTGTCTATGCATAAATTGACACTTGTCTATGAGCCTCTACAAAAACGTACATAATGCAACCTACGTCGAAACAGGGCCCCGACATGCCCATAATGCCTACAACAAAATGCTTACCAAGACTGTGGCAAGTCCGAAGGATGGATCTCACCAATATCTGCTGAACTGAGTAGCCTACTGTGGTGGGGAAGCCTCGTCTATCTATCTGCCTGGACCTGCAGCACGACATGCAGTGTCCACAAATAAAGGACGTCAGTGCGGATAATGTACTGAGTATGTAAAACAGGAAACATAATGTAAGAACAATAATAAGCATTAGGATAAGAGACATACAACATGTACCATCTGAATGCCTCTGAGGGCGACTAACCATGTCATGCCTGACATGCATATGCATATACATATATTTATATCCTTTTGAAAATCATCATATACATATATACGCCTCTGTGGGCCTCATCATCATCTCATACATATGCCTCTGTGGGCCTCCTCATCATCATACCCAACTGATCAGTGGTTGCACAATAGGTGCCATACCCGGCCGACTATAGCGCGGCTCGGTAGAGTAAAATAGCTGTCGACTATAGCGCGACTAAGTAGAGTAAAACATATACATATGTATAGTTGCACAATAGGTGCCATACCCGGCCGACTATAGCGCAGCT
>MCJB01012949.1:147972-162582 GCA_002018475.1 Nicotiana obtusifolia | reverse complement strand
TCTTGCTGCCCAAAAGAGTTGGAAAGTGTTCCAGTTAGATGTTAAATCTGCATTCTTAAATGGAGTATTGCAAGAAGAAATTTTTGTCGAGCAACCTGAAGGCTTTGTAAGCAGAGGAAATGAAGATAAAGTCTACTTGCTGAAAAGGGCTCTATACGGCCTAAAACAGGCTCCGCAAACATGGTACAGTAGAATTGATGATCATTTGGTGGGTCTTGGCTTTCAGAAAAGTCAATCTGAGCTCACACTGTATGTCAAGCATGAAGGTACAAATACCTTAGTCATTTCTCTTTATGTAGATGACTTATTAATTACAGGAAGCAATCTTGAGCAAATTAACCAGTTCAAACTGGAAATGAAAAAGGTCTTCGAAATGACAGACCTTGGTCTAATGTCATATTTCCTTGGCATTGAGATCAAACAAAGCCAAGATGAAGTGTTCATATGTCAAAGAAAGTATGCAAAGGAGATACTTAAAAAATTTCAGATGGAAGATTGCAAAGCAATGAATACTCCTATGAATCAAAAAGAGAAGCTGATCAAAGATGATGGTTCTGCCAAAGTTATTGAAGCTGAGTTCAGGAGTTTGGTAGGTTGTCTGATGTACTTAACAGCAACCAGACCTGACATCTTAAATGCTGTAAGTATTCTCTCCAGATTCATGCATTGTCCCAATGAGCCTCACATGAGAGCTGCAAAGAGAGTTATCAGATACATCAAGGGGACCTGGAATTATGGAGTGAAGTTTTTAAAGCACAAATAAATGAAGCTAATTGGTTTCTCTGACAGTGATTGGGGTGGCTCAATTGATGACATGAAGAGTACTTCTGGTTACTGTTTTTGCCTTGGATCAGGTATGTTCGCTTGGAGCTCAAGGAAGCAGGAAACTGTAGCTCAATCCACTGCTGAGGCAGAATTTATAGCTGCAACAGCTGCAGTTAATCAAGCTCTCTGGTTGAGGAAAGTTCTCGTTGATCTAAACTTGGAGCAAAAACAAAGCACTGAGATACTAGTTGATAACCAAGCTGCCATTGCGATCTCCAATAATCCAGTCTTTCATGGAAAGACCAAGCATTTCAACATCAAGTTATTCTTTGTTCGAGAAGTTCAAAAAAGTAGTGATGTGACTCTCTGTTACTGCAAATCTGAAGATCAAATTGTAGATGTCTTTACCAAACCTCTGCCACTTAGCAAGTTTGAATATTTCAGGAAGAAGCTTGGAGTTTGCAGCATCTAAACAAGGAGGAGTGTTGAGATCAAGTGTTAAGATTGCTGCCACTTAGTTTTCTGTTATTGAATTTGAATAAGTCTCCTTTATTTTAGGGATTTAATTAGTTTTTCTGATTTGCTGGGTTGTTACCAGATTTTCAGCAGATTTTTAGAACTACTTTTCTATTTTATTTGTATTTATATGATCAAGCTAAATTAATAAAAATCAAGTCTTCAGTTATTCATTTACAGAAAAGGCTTTCTTGTTCTTTCAATCAAAATCTCTCGATCAACCATTAAAGTTGTGTTCAATTCACCAACACGTACTAATGCTACCGGTATGAACAATCTTGACTTTCTACCCTACTACCCTGATCCTTGACCTTTACGTCTTCCGTCAGCTGATGTTGCGCCATGTCTTGCCTAATCATCTCACCCAACTTCTTCTTCGACTTACCTCTACCTCTTCTTAGGCCCTCCAATATCACCCTCTCACACCTCCTCACCAGGGCGACTGTGCTTCTCCTCCTCACATGTCCAAACCATCTAAACCTCGCTTCTCGCATCTTGTCCTCATTAGGATCCACACCCACCTTGTCGCGAATAACCTCATTCTTAATCTTATCTAACCTGGTATGCCTGCATATCTAAATCAACATTCTCATCTCTGCTACCTTCATCTTTTGGACGTGGGCGCTCTTGACTGGCCAACACTCGACCCCATACAACATAGTCAGTCTGACCACCACTCTGTATAAAGTACCTTTAAGTTTTGGTGGCACATTTTTGTCGCACAAAACACAGGATCGAATCTCTATTTCATCTATCCCGCCAGTACAATGTATGACATCTTCATCAACCTCTCCATCCTCCTATATAGTAGACCAAAGGTAATCAAAACTTTCTCTGCTAGGGATGACTTGTGAGTCTAGCATCACTTCCATTTCCCCTCCTTGAGTCTCAACTTACACTCTAAGTATTCTGTCTTAGTCCTGCTCAACTTGAAATCCTTAGACTCCATGGTCTGCCTCAACACATCTAACCTCGTGTTCATCCTTCCTCGCGTCTTGTTAATCAATACAGTATCATTTGCAAATAACATGCACCAGGACACCTCCCCCATCGCCAGGGCAAACAAAAAAGGGGCTAAGTGCCGACCCCTGGTGCAACCCTATTATGACCGAAAAATGATCTGAGTTCCCTCTCACTGTCCCTACCTAGGTATTCGCTCCATCATACATGTCCTTAATCGCCATAATATAGACAACAGGTACACCTCTAGCCTCTAAACATCTCCACAAAACCTCCCTCGGAACTTTATTGTACTTCTTTTCTAAATCGATAAACACCATATACAAGTCCATCTTCCTTTCCTATACTACTCCATCAATCTCCTAACAAGGTGAATGGCTTCTGTAATCCAACACCCAGATATAAACCCGAATTGGTTTTCGGAAATAGACACACTCCTTCTCACCCTTAGCTCCACTACCCTCTCCCAAACTTTCATAGCATGGGCTAAGCAGCTTGATACCCCGATAGTTATTGCAATTATGGATATCACCCTTGTTCTTGTATAAAGGAACCATCGTGCTCCACCTCCATTCTTCGGGCATCTTTTCATTTGAAAATGACATTAAATAACCTAGTAAGCCACTCCAAGCCCGCCCTGTCCGCACTCTTTCAAAGTTCCATCGGGATTTCATCTGGCCCCGTCACTTTTTGCCCCTACTCATCTTACGCATAATCCCCTCAACCTCCTCAATTCTAATCGGCCTACAATACCCAAATTACAACGACTCTCGGAGAGTTCAAAATCAACCAGTATAATATTCCTGTCGCCTTCCTCGTTCAAGTGTGATAATTAAATTAAACGACCTTATAAATTACGTATATAGACCTCTACTTTAAGATCTTTCTGCATAACAAGAGGAAGACAATAACTCATTCACTTCATCTAATGTGAGAAATTTTAAGTGTGAGTTTGAAATATTTCTATGAGTTCTTCAAACATATAGAGAGGTCAATAGTTTCATAATATTTTTATGATTATATTATATGTGAATGTAGGTCACTCCTAACAGCGTTAGCGTATCCTCAAGTAAAATATAGCTATAGAGAGGCCAGTAAGGTGGCGGACAAGCTGGTCAAGGAAGCAAGGAAGATGATAAAAATGATAACAAACTTTTTGATAGTTCCTCCAGTATTGGTCAATGAAGCAATATGGACAGACGTCCTAGCAATTATTTTTGAAAAAAAAATAAGGGATTGTAATATTTCTAATGTAGCGATAGACTACTCTCTTTTTGTGGATGTTAATATATCGCAACATATTACTATTATAACAGACAGTTAAGTACGTTAGCTAATATATATATATATATATATATATATATATATATATATATATATTAGCAAAAATTTACACATACTCGTACTCGATATTTACAATCTTTTGTATCCAATACATATTTATGACCAACTCACTGAAACACAATTTGCTAGAGGACATATTCTAACATTCTTGGGGTCCTTTTATTTAAATATTCATCCTTTTTAGAAAGATTGTTCATTGGCTGCCTAAGTCATATACTTCCTCCGTTCAAGTTTACCTGTTCATTATTGACTTACATTATTTTTTAAGAAACAATAAATAATATGGCAATTTTATTACATCACCCTTATTTATTATATATTAGAAAATGAAATGAAAATAAGTAATACTTAATAAGATGGGTAAATAGATATAAAATAGAAAGTTATCTATTAATTTTCCAAACTGAACGATTATACTTGCAGTCAATCTAGAACTATTTTTCACTATCTTCAAGAATGTCACTAAATGGTACAAAACGTAGTAAACTGTACACAGTTCTACGTTATCGTGATGAACAATACTTTAACAGAATCTCAAGTCTGCTGCTATTAGAATTTATTATAACTAAATGTATTAATTTAATACAAATGAAACAAAAACGTTTATAACACAAGCCTCGAATATCATTTAAATATGGGGAGAATTGCTAGGAAGTAAAATAAGGAGAAAAAGACACAGAAATCGTAACAAGAAATTCTTAGAGAGATTCAATGATGGATTCTTTTTAAAATATGATTGGCACAACGAGATAATAATATTTCTTTAGAGCTTTGTTCATCAGTTATATTAATTTTCATCGATCCTCGTTGAGTAGTACCATACAAATTTAAGACACAATATGCGTTAGGAAATTGCAGATATACTTCTTAACTTGTTGTAGAGGAAACAAGACGAAAAATAGGACATTAAATAAGCATCTGATTATCCAATATGTTTGCTCAGCCTTACTTGACTAATCTAATAAACAAATAAAGACTAATCAAAGGAGAAAGTTATCTGGATATATTAAAAGGCATTGTGGTATACTAACATGTGGTTTAAATCCTAATTAAAGGAAAATTATTGAAACTGGAATCAAAATTTCAAGGAGTATGGGGAACCCATCTCTGTGCTTAGAAATTCCAAGATAGTCAATCAACAAAATCAAAATCTCAAAAATCTATTTTGTTAAGAATATATTGAATTTTAATTAGAAAAGTTATATAGTAAGATCAAACATTATCATGAAAAGAAAAGGAAACTTTCCGCAGTGTGTTTAAATATGGTAATCTTACAGAAATGTCTGAAAAAGTCTCAACTTATCAATCTCTAGCCATTAATTATAGACTTATCAAAACTAGCTTAGTACATATAAAAATTAAAAACCCCAAAGAAATAAGGTTCTTTCTCTCCAAGAATCACACACAAATTAAAAATCTCCTTCCATATTTTTAGGCATGATTAGCAACATTAAATGCAAGATGGAAAGGAAATTTCATAGATGAGGTAGCAAATAAAGTGATGAAATATTAATACATATATACAAGATTCCAAAAATCTAAGCAAAAAAGAAAATTTTCAATGGGTATGGTTGATATTCAATATACAAAATTTGAGAAAAATTGGAGGTGATTTGGACTGAATTGGTATCAAAATTCGCAGTTAATATCGAGTTCAAAAAGTTCTTTGTGACACATGTATCAAACATGTATCAGGCATGCATGTATCTCACACGCAGGTATACATGGCTATACATTTGATACTGTAACATACTGCACCTTTTGAGAAATAATGAGCCTAGATCGAAAAAAAAAAAGATCGAGGTCAAAAAAAAAACCTAGGTCAAAAATCGAGGGCTCAATCGAGGTCAAAACCGAGGATGAAATCGAAGTCAAACGCGAGGGTGAAATCGAAGTCAAAACCGAGGGTCCTCTCGAGCTTAAAATCAAGGATCCTCCCGAGGTCTCAAATCGAGGGTCCAATCGAGGTCGATTCCGAGACCTCAGACCGAGGATGGAATCGAGGTCGATTCCGAGACCAATATCGAGGTCCAAATTGAGGCCAATATCGAGGTCTAAATCGAGGCAAATATCGAGGTCCAAAATCGAGGCCAAAACCGAGCCCAAAATCGAGGTCATTTTCGAGGTATTATCGACACCAACTTCAGACCGAGGGCAGAATCGAGACCCTGTAAGTTGATAACCTTTTAGTAAAGATTGGATAATTTTGTAAATAACATAGCCACATATGTTTATTGGATAAGTATTAACCTTTATGGAATAAGTGTTTTACCTTTATCAAGTGGATACAGTAATCTGTTGAGAGACTTCCTAAGTACCACGTGGCATGTGGCGATGTTTTACTCAATTT
This sequence comes from Nicotiana obtusifolia, assembly GCA_002018475.1. Classification (NCBI taxonomy): domain Eukaryota; kingdom Viridiplantae; phylum Streptophyta; class Magnoliopsida; order Solanales; family Solanaceae; genus Nicotiana; species Nicotiana obtusifolia. The sequence goes on along the minus strand of MCJB01012949.1, from coordinate 156,647 downwards.
GAGGATTAGCAGAGTCTTGGTAAAGGGAAAATCATTTCTATATATATATATATATATATATATATGTCCAATTACTGTGAGTTTTTTTGCACTAAGAAAGGGACTTTGGCAATAGTCGGTCACGGTAGATATTCCGCCGACCTTAGCTTCTATAAAAATAAAGTGTTTAGGACAGAGTGTTAAGACATTGTATCATTCGGAAAAAGAGGAAATCATTAGATATACATATATTCACTTCAACAATTATAGAGGAAGGAACTCCATCTTGAATGTTCTCTGTTCCAGAGCACTGAAGGGCACAAAGCTCTCTTCTAAGTACAACTCCATAACTTCATCCATCTAATTAAGGTAAGTTTAATTTTTAAGGCATGCAATTGTTGGGGAACTCACGAAATGAGTTCAAGTCGTTGTATAAATAGGTTGTGGGCTCTTTTCTTATGGTATGAAAATTGGTGGTGGTATGGAAGCTCGTGTACAGCTCGATTATTGTTAAAAGGAGGTGGAGTGTCGAGTACACCATTGTATAAAGCCTCGGGAGCTTGCCGCTCTTTAATTGCTTGACGACAATATTGGTATAACTGTAGTTTTAGTTGATGTTGTACTTGTTGGCTGTTATAACTTATGGGAAATTATATAAATAGGGGAGGTGTTGTCCGTTTCATAGACGGGGAAATCGTGACATTTTCATAGATTGAGGTTGGCCAGTATATACAAGGTATGTGAGACTGTCCCTTTCCTTCTTTTGCACGACTCTGATTATACATACGCATTGAACGAGCCCCCTAAGATGCTCTACTCTTAGGGACTAGTAGTACTTATATTGTTCCCCCCTCTTATGAGAGGATTGAGGTTGATGCTACTTCTTTAACCTTACTTCACTTCAAAAGGTTCAGAATGTGATTCCAATGAGTCAAGCATACAATATCTATTTTACCGCGCTGTGCTATAGTCGGCCGGGCAGGCACCTATTGTGCAACTATATATATATGTATATGTTTTACTCTACTGATCCACGCTATAGTCGGTAACTATTTTACTTTACCGCATCACGCTATAGTCGGCCGCGCAGGCACCTATTGTGCAACCACTGATCAGTTAGGTATTGATGCTACCGAGCCTTATAATGGCCGGGGTATGAAATGATGATGATGAGGTCCACAGAGGCATATGTATATGATGATGATGGTTTTTAAAAGGATATTTATATATATGTATACACTTCGGACATTTCATGATTAGTCGCCCTCAGAGGCACTCAGATGTTACAGTACGTATATTCTTATCGCCCTTAGAGGCACTCAGATGTTACAGGGTGTATATTCTTTGCCACTATACACATTATTGTTACATTATGCTTCTATGTCTTACATACTCAGTACTTTATTTGTACTGATGTCTTTTTTTTGGACGCTGCATATCGCGTTGCAAGTCCTGATAGACAGGTAGATGAAGCTCCCCCACCACAATAGGCAGCCGGTTCAGCGGCTGTTGGCGAGGTCCCTTCTTCGGACTTGTCGTGGTCTTGGTATGCATATTTTTGTTATAAGCATTATGGGTATCGTCGGGGCCCTGTTCTGGCAAAGTTTGCAGCACTTATGTTCTTTAGAGGCTCATAGACAGGTGTCGACTCATGTATAGTTGGGATTGCCTTGTCGGTTACTTTTATTGTATAGTCTTTCATGACAGCCTTGTCGCCTATGGTATATATGTTTATGGCATTACCCGTCATTTTTGGTTGATTAGAATTCTTGTCTACCAGTTATACTGATCTCGTTGGCCCCTTACAGATAATAAAAAAGGTTAGATAAGATGTATGTCGGCACTCGGCAGGTAGGGCCCGGGGTACCAGTCGCGGCCCTCCGGCTTGGGTCGTGACAGATACACATTGATACAAATATAATACATATCTGATACACAAGTGTGATACACATGTCATTTTTGTCATCTTCATCTTTTACTTTGAATTTTCAATTCAACCACCTCAAACTCCACCAAATCATCTCAAAACTGAGATTCAAGCCCCTTAAGATGTACCTAATCTATTCTAATAACACACACTCAAAAGAAAATAAAAAATTGACTTTTTTTTTTGTTGCTAGAAATAACTAATTAACTAATATTAATAATATTTTATGAATTGACCAATTTTTATAATAAGCTACTTATAAATGGACATAGCTGGTATTTTCCTTTTAAATATTGCTTTCCTGCTCAGCCCAAACTCAATTTAGTGCAGCCTATACATAAATAAAAATTGTCAGTCTGGCATTTATGAAAGACATCTTGTTTTATATACACCATCATAACCGAAATTGACATACAAAATCTAAGATTCACAGTGTAGAAAAATCCTTTTTTTTTTTAAAAAAAAAAAAAAGAAAAGAAAAAGAGAGCCACAAGCCTGACATAGAATGCCCCCCTTAGTCAAATCTCGGTCAATCCATACCCCAAAGAAATCAAAAACAATGAGACAGCTGTTTTGTCCAAGTCAAACTAATTCAAAGTCAAGGGAATGAAGGCAAACAATTGAGATTGAAAAACGATGAAAAGGAAAATTCTGACCACACAACAATCAAATAATACATGCATGAAGACCCTCGTTGTCTTTCATTCAAAGTAAACAGCAAATCACAAAAAATAGTTAAAAACAATAACATGCAAGATGGTAACATAGGCACGTAGAGAGGAAATTGATGAACATGTCGTATGCCCAAATGTAATAACAATTTGACTATTTTCGGGGTTTTGATTTGTTAGGATTTTTCGATTTGACGTTGTATTTTGAATAATCATTTAATGTAGTCAAACGATCTATTTCGCTTAGCTCTTCGATCTTACTGCTGAGAACCAGGTTGACATCTAGAATAAGCAATTAATGTTTTAGATCTGGACTTTGAAGTTGCAGTTTCCTCAGCTAATTATTGACTTACAAGTATTGTTATTTTTTTCTGTTAACTTCTCGAAGGCTTTACTTTTGGTTCACTTCTAGAATCAATTGCTTGCAAACAAAGGCAATCCGATGTAGTGCCGCCTTCAGGCAAAATTCGAAGAAGAGTCGGGATGGGTGTGATAGAGACAACTTGTCCTAATATAAGTATTAGTATTTTTTCGGTTTAAAATAAAGATGAGATCAAATGAAGAATCCCATTCAAAGCTGAAATTTGATTTCACATTTTTTTCTCCTATCAGATAACAATCCCTTTAGTGCGGCGCCAGATTTTACCCAACCCCAAAAGATAAACATAGAATAGAATGAGAAGTTTAAATGATCTACTTTCCAATATATAAAAAATTAATTTTTTAAAAATAGACTAAAGAGAAAGTAAATAGGACATCTGACAATATCAATATTCAATAGGTACACATTTCGTGTCTAACCCTATTAGAAATTTTTATCGACCAACTAAAAGGTACTCTTTCTGATTAAGCTATAGCGGCTTTTTAGCCAACACACTCATTCAAAAAATCACTTAATAATATTAATAAGAGGGTTATTTGACTAATTAAATTGCATAGAATATTTATAAGACAAGGGTAAACTTGGAGGGAAAAAACTAATACAGTACCTTCTTGGTCTTTTAAAGAACCACTCATTTTGGACAAAATTTGAAAGATAACTAGGAAATGATATATTGTGGATGCGAAGGAGTAATTCAACCAAAAACAAAAGTTACTAAACGTGTTATAATAGGTCATTGCAGGCAGCAAATATGTAGAGGTAAGGAATGGGGGAAAACACCCACTGGACTGCCGTCTCTTTATAGATGGATCCAGCAATTCGAATATGAAAGGCAGATCACTAGCAAAGTTGCTAATTTTTATATATAGCAAGAGAAAAAGAGCGAATCTTGAATTCACTGCATTTTCAGAAGAGAGGATTTTACAATTTAGAATCATACATTTAAGGTTCAGTTTTGTGAAAATTGGCAAGTAATACTCCTTATTCAATACAGTCCGTGTATAATGTTCTGAACACTGTACAAAAAAAACTATAACTTACTTACAGCTAGCTTTCAATTAATTTAAACTTCTCTACTTTATCATTTTTATTGATCCCAATAACTTATAAGCAAATTCTTGGTTGCACCGTGCTAAGCAACTTAAGAAACCTAACAAATTTAAACCAAGCATATGCAACTAGATTGCAGCGTTCGAGAGCAATTGACAACATTCTCAATACGTACTGAGGCAGTAGATTTAACACAATAACATGAACAAGGCACTTTCTTCATAAACCCAAGTTCAAATTATTTGTTCCGTATAATACAAACATAGACTAATTGGTTGAGAGCCTTTTACCTCCCGTAGTTAGACTTCTCATCGTGCATAAAGATTAGTCGGGCTCTAAAGTAAATACCGTGCAATAAAAAAAAAAAGTAAAAGAAATTTTCTAAAGTCGAGAAACTTATCATATAATTTGTTTTATGTTGATGCATACAAAACACTTGTAGTTTTGTTCTTATTTTATGTTTTCCATCAAAATTCATAAAATGGAAGTATTCTGTAGTCACTTCAGATTTGAATAAGCTGCGAACAGCCCAATGGCGGGTGAGGAGATAACGGTGATAAAGGCGGGAGGTTAAGCATCCCGTTAGGACTCTGTTCCCAAAGGAAGTTCCAACTCGACGGAGTTAATGGCCATGACTCCTCTTCCTTACACCTCTCCACTTTCTTCACTTTCTTCTCTTCTCCACATTCATCCGATTCTCTCTGCCGCTTCACACCGCCGTCCACGGCGGAGCTTGAATACGACAGGTTCTTGCCCACCTCCAACGGAAAATTCAATATCGCCTTACTTCCACGCATCTTAAATGCGGCTCTATCGTAAGCCTTTGCTGCTTCAATTGCGGTGTCAAATGTCCCAAGCCAAACCCTAGCACCACGGCGTGTAGGATCTCGGATCTCCGCCGCGTACTTCCCCCACGGCCGCTGTCGCACTCCTCTGTAATGCCTCTTCTCTTCAGTTTTCCCCTTCTGTTGCATAGTCACCGAAACGATTGAATTCGACTGAGTCGTCGAATTACCGAAACCGATCCACTCAAATTTCTTCACTGGCGGTAAATCAATTTTCAATGAAGGTTTCCGATCACTAACGTTACTCAACTTAGGTGAGGTAAGGTCAATGATTACTTGAGATTTCTCGTAATCGGAGCTCAAAATCGTTGGCTCCAATTCGAGTTTGATGAAATTAGTTGAATTATGCACTGAATTTGCCGATTCCGAGCTCGAATTTGAAACTTCATTTCCAATTTGTAATAAATCAGCTTCAAAATCGAATGAATCGGAGAGAAAATCAAAGGGAAGAGAGTCTGAACTAGCAGTTTCCGATTGAGAGCTAGAACTCTCCGTCATAATACCGCTACACGTCCTGCTACTTGTTAATTCCGCCCCAAATTTCAAAGTTTTTGGGGAGAAATCCCCGAGAAGATGGTTTCTAATTTTTTCCAATGCAAAATATTCATCAAAACATTCCATTACAGAGGTCCAATATATGACAAAATTGATAAATTAAAGATAATGAAATTGAGAGAAGCTGTAGAAGGAGTAGACTGAATTTTTCAATGGAGAGTGGATAGGGGAGTGGAAATATATATACGAACTGAAGATAAGGAATTCGTCCAAAGATAATTTTGTCGCTACATATTGGAAGTTTCATTTCTGGTGCTTGAGGTCTCTACGGACGAAGCTTCTTTCAAATGTGTTACGACTTTGTAATAATTTTCAGAGGAGAAAGTCTTCTTTTGTTTCTGAAGCGTTGGATCAGCTGAGGTTTTCGAGGAAAAAGAAGATCAACGGTTCATATTTGTCACGAGTTAAAATCTTAACCATCTTGTCTTTTCAGTTGTTAGTTTGTTCTGTTGTTTCCTTTCTTTCCTAGGTATTTCCAATAATTGGATTAAAAAGTAGAAAGTGCTTAAGTCATTATTAAGCAATAATTTGCTTTATGGTATAGTATGTTTTTATTTTCTACAGACTATTATAAGTTATAATCATAGCTAGTTAAGTAAAATACATATATGATGCTATTTGAAAATTCTTTTAGTGGTTATTAACCTACTTTTGTATCAACGGTAAAATGTGAAGGATCTTGGCTTCGGTTATTCCTATTTGTTGTCATTACTTTTTTAATTCAGTCTCTAGTCGAAGGTCTATCGAAACAACTTCTCTGTCCTTTCAGAATAGAGGTAAGGTAAAAGCGACTTAACCTTTGCACTAAATTAAGCGGCCGCTTTCGGCCTCACAAAATTAAAGGCCCCAAAAGCTACTCTTTTTATATGTGATTTAAATATTTAATATATTTATTATTAAATAGTGATAAGAAATTCTTTCAACTATCTTTTGCTACCTTATCACCAATCGTTAATAACATGGTTTTATATTTTGTATTGTCTTTTTTTGGAGTTGGTTGAGAAAATTCAAAATGAAAGTGAAAGGCAGTTAAAATTCATTGAGATCTGTTGACTTTGTATACCATTCCGTTGTAAATAAACGATCCTATCATAGATCCATTGGGGTCTTGAAATTTTACAAATATGATAAGAATGGAAACAGCAACCCTAGTCGCCATCTTTATATCTGGTTTACTTGTAAGTTTTACTGGGTACGCCTTATATACCGCTTTTGGGCAACCTTCTCAACAATGGAATTATTCGGACTAGTCAATTTGTCCATTTAGATTTATCTAGGTGGAATAATAAGAAAAGGTAAGGTTCAAAAGAATTTACAAAAAAGGGATTTTTTTTAGTATTTTAGAAAGGGTCCTCCCAATGCTCTCACGCCCACACCGAATATGGACCGAACTGTCTCACGACGTTCTGAACCCAGCTCAACCGATTGAATCGAGGACAAACGCCTACGAAAAGATCGCTTGGATTTATCCATGATTTGTTTGTTTAATTTATTCCTTATTCCTAAAATCCTATTTCTTAATTCTAATTCAGTTTAAATCCACCCAAAATAGGATTTAAAAAAAATAGGATTTGTTTATTTTCTATTTAAATATGTTATATATATAATGTCATTGTTATAGTCTCAATAAGAATGCTAGTTCTTACTTTAGATTTCCTATCGGGTTCTCCAATCTAATTCAAGGTCCAGTCATTATACAATGCATTAATAATAGAAAATTTTGATTTGTAGTAGAAGGTAATTGCGAAGTCTTGATAGCCCCTCTAGCGTTCGAATATTTCCTTGAAGCCTAAATATGCATGCTTATTCCAAAGCATTATTATTTTTAGGATCCAGATCCATTATTCATTCAATGGAAACTATTGTTGGATATTCGCCAGCTAAAAGCCAGAATATGGGTCTTATGGGAGGTTTAAGAAAACATATACCAATTACCAAAATCACATTTTTATTAGGTACACTTTCTCTAGATCTTTTGTCTCATGGTAGCCTGCTCCAGTCCCCGCATCTTTTGTGCATACGGCTCTACAAGAAAATTGACCTTTGTTTCTAGAAAGAAAAGAATTTGGAGAAATTTTAGGTCTCACCGAATCACACGTAGAGATATTGATAACACACATAGAGCTAATGGTATTTCATAACTAATTGATTGAGCAGCTGCCCGTATACCACCTAAAAAGGAATATTTATTATTTGATCCATATCCCGACATAAGAAGTCCAACGGGAGCAATACTTGAAATGGCAATCCAGAAAAAACACCAATACTAAGATCGGCTAGAACAAGGTGATCACCAATGTTTATAATATATGTACATATAGATATTTTATCCACATAGTGAATAATTCCGAAATTAAATCAAAAAGACCCTTTTAACTCAGTGGTAGAGTAACGCCATGGTAAGGCGTAAGTCATCGGTTCAAATCCGATAAGGGGCTTTGTAAAACTCCAATCTAGTATTCATATTTGATTCATATTTGAGGGGAGAATTGTATTTTTATTTGTAATAAAAAAAGTAGTTTCCACCGCCTGTCCAGGGTTGAGCCCTGGGATTTGACGGTGGACTTAAACAGCCACCTACAGACGCTTTACGCCCAATCATTCCGGATAACGCTTGCATCCTCTGTATTACCCCGGCTGCTGGCACAGAGTTAGCCTCCCCAATAACCGAATACTTTTGTCTGTAAATACTGCATATTTGATTCCATCCATAAATCGATTTTCTTCCCTATGAGTTATAGTCTCAATAAGAATGCTAATTCTTACTGTTCATATATTATGATATGAATATTTTTTTATTGTCTTTATAATATTCATATTGGTTTTTATCGTATTTATTTTATCCATAGATTATAAAAATTCATAAAGCAAGACAGAATGAATAAACTCAAATTATTACGAATAGGTCCCCCTAAATCCATTATTCAGATAATTCGAGTTTCGATAACTATAAAAAGAACTTTCTAGTTCACTCAGAAAAGAATGATCGTTGCCAATCTCAAAAATCTGATTTTCAATATCAAAATAGATGGAATAACTGTCTCCATTCCTATCACTAACTAAAAAGTTTCATCAGAGATGAAATTCCGAATGTCTTTCAAATTCGGTTGAACGAGAGGAGAAAAAAGAGAGGAGATAGAATCCAATTCTTTTAGATACTTTATCTAAGAAACTCGACCCATCTAGAACATAGATGGGGTATATCTCGCCAAACTGGATAAAGCTATTATTCTAATCTAGACTCTAAAAGAATATGTATGTTGATT
>MCJB01012949.1:80472-145472 GCA_002018475.1 Nicotiana obtusifolia | reverse complement strand
TTCTTGTTCCGCCTCTATTCGAAGGGGTAATGAATTAAAAGGCTTCTGGAATGGCAAAAGTTGACATTCACGAGCAAGCAAATGTAGGAAGAATCTTGATTTTATAGACATGTTTAAACGGAAGAAACTTTTTAATGAAAAGGAATATAATTCTTGTGCTTTAAGACAGCAAAACTTTCTTGGTCTAGAAGACTAGAAGTATGACGATAAACGTTCACACTTGAACATATCCAAGGACTAGGTCAAAAGAAACTGAAAAAGGTACGTAATTCCGCAGCGTTGGTTATTTTTGGATTTGACTTCACAAAGTCTATTATATAGTTCAGAAGTTACTGGTTTTATGACCTTTAATGAAATTATGGACTCACTAGAAGGCATATAGAAAACAACTACCACCAAATCACATTTACTAGAATATAAACTTGGTGCTTTGTTGAGGGTAGGAGTGGCAAACGGGCGCGTTAGATTGGATCGGATATGAGACTGGTTGAAATCGGGTAATGCAAAAATAGATAAATTATTGGACCCGGCGTTAACCAGCGGATAATATGGATATCCATATTATTCATGGCTTCTTGAATATGATCACTTTTGGAGAATTTCTAGTCTTCCATACTTGAGTAACCCCCAATTTGAGGATTTATAAATATAAAAGTAAACACATTAGTTATCTATTTTCTAAATGAATAATATGGTTCTTATTCATATTTGATCCGTTTTAAAAAAAATTATTATCCAAATTATTTTTATTAGATAATATAGATGGATAACTATTTTCTTTTATTCATTTTGCCATCATTAGTTGAGGGTACGGGAGACGTTCAAACGTTAAGTTCTTGCTTTGTCAGCTTTGGTTACATTTCTTCCCTCTCATTTAATATGAAACCACTATTAGTTATCGATAAGAAAGTGACTGGGAATAACAATTTCACCAAGATTGAATTACTTGATGCTGTACACATGCATGTACATAGAAAGTTATGGTTAAGATTTAATAACCTAGCTAGACATGAAAGAAGTCAAAGAATCATACCATCAAAGCTCAAAGATACAGTGCATGTTTACCACAGTGCTACACAGTTTGTCGCTACCAATAACAAATAGTATCAATCCTACATCATATGGAGGCATAGAATGGTAGTCTCCTTTTTAAAATTTTGAACATTACTACATTTAATTTAATAAATAGGTTTAGTGAAAAAGCATACTCTAAGCCGAATGGCTATCGCCTCCGAAAACTGTAAATTTAGATTGTTTAAGTATTGACTAATTAGTAAAAGAATGTTTTCGCTTTCCCTGCGCTAATTGTTTAAACTTTGAATAAGGTTTTTGACGAAAAGTAGGAAGGAGTCAAATGGTCGTGTATTGGTCCGTATTACAGTAGAACCTCGTTAAATTAATACTCGATAAATTAATAATCTCGCTAAAATAATAATTTTCTCCGGTCCCTAGTCAGAACCAACGTGGTAAATTAATAATTCGTTAAATTTATAAGATAATACGAAAAAATAAATTCATATAGGTCCCATTTGACATATAAATTAATAATTCATGATCTGTAAAAATATTTTTCATATAATTCATAACTAATTTAAGAAGATTTCTGAAAATATGAATCTAATGTTACTTGTTTCTTTTTAAAATTAATATCACCTTGAATCTCATCTCTAACCTTTCTTAGAGTATTAAGAAAATCTGGTGTAGAGTTCTCATATTGTAAAAGAAAGTGATGTAAGGTGATTGCTGCTTTCAAAGCATCTTTGCGCGAAACTTGTTCTAATTCTACACTATCGTCTTCCACTTCATCTTCTTTGTTGCTTTCCATAACACTCTCAATTATTTGTTTATCCGTAGGCAACTCCAAACTTGTGTCATTTTCTCCCGGATAGTTCAAAACATCTTCAACATTCATTGCATGACGATAATTCAATCCATTGATTAGATTCTGCAATTGCTGTAAGCTGTCATTGTCCATTTGTTCTTGACTTTCCGAGGATTCACCATCTGGCAATAGGAGTTTACAATGCCTGAAACAATTTGCAATAGTACTTGAGCGGACATCTATTTTCCATGCCGAGATTGCAAGATTCATTGCTTCTAAAACATTAATCTTTTCTGGATTCGGGTTCCAATTTCAAAACCCTCCAAAATATTTCGATAAAACCGTCGCCGATAATGCATCTTAAAAGCTCGTATGATCCCTGCATCACAAGGCTGAATCTTTGATGTTGTGTTAGGTGGCAAAAAAATAATTCAATATTTCTCAAATCTTCAATGTTTTTTTGGATGAGCAGGACAGTTATTAACAATTAAAAGAATTTTTCTACCATCCATTTTTACATCAAGTTGTTGAACGTATTCTTGGAATAAAATCCCAGTCATCCATGCTCTTTTGTTGGCACGATATTCACAATTCATGCTACCAAATTCATATTCTTGAAACAATGTGGTTTTGTATACTTCCCAATTATCCATAAAGGAATTTTCTCAGAACCATCCTCATTACAGCAAATAACAATTGTAAGTCTTTCCTTATCTTGTTTCTTACCTTCAAGTTGCTTTGTTGCAAGAGAACGATCTGGTTGTAGCCTGTAGAACAATCCAGTTTCATCCATATTGAAAACATCTTTCATAGCAAACTGATTAAGTTTCTCTCTTATGGATTGTAAATTGTTCTCCACCACCTCCATATTAACCGAACCGCTTTCTCCAAAACGACGATATATCTTGATGCCGTGTCTTGATTTGAAGCGCTCTAGCCAACCTTGAGAAAAATGAAAATCAGGCGTATCAATGGGATACATCTTTTTTAGAAACTCTTTTCCCTTTGTTACAATTAGTTCCCCACTCATATTAACGCGTTCTTGGTTATGAACAAACCACTCGTACAGAGCCTTCTCTAATTCTGAAAATTTGGCAACTTTATGTCTTTTGGCATCATCTTTCGGAATGTCAGAAATTGATAGATACTCTGCTGACCTCTTGATTGTATTTGATATTGTATCTTGACTAACTTGCAAATTAAACTTCTCTGACACCCACTGTGGCAATTGCTTTTGAGTGCATGCTGGATTTTGTTGTTTGTACTCACATAATTCTCTACGCATACCATCTGTCATGGTTGATTTTTTTATATCTTTGAGATGAGAAGCCATTTTTTCTTTTGATTTGTAGAGTTGTATGTAGTAACTCTCTTTATATAGTAACTTAGTTAATGTTAGTACATGTAACTACATTAATAGCTGAGTGGATTTATACATTTAACTTGAGATATGTATGGAATACTACACGTTTATCGATGAACATACATGAATTTAATAAATATGCATGATTAATACTTATTAATTAAATTTATGTATTTCATACATATTCACATTGTAGATATATAAATTACATACTCTATAAATTAATAATTATTAATTTACGCGATTAATTAATACCTCGCTAAATTAATAAAATTTCATGATCCTAACATTATTAATTTATAGAGGTTTGACTGTACCTTAATGTAAAGTAAGTATTTGAGTCTTCGCAATGCTGATTTCCACAACCGCTCTCATTAAATAATGATTTACGTTAACCTATGATGATTAGGTACTCGCTTAGAAGGTTTCTTAATTAAAAGTAGCACATGGCATTCTCGACCATCTTCCGGTGCTTTTTGCTCGATTATTTGTAAGGAGCAAATCCCGTTTACCTCGTCAAAATCGGATGCAGGGAGGCCTGCGCATACTATTTTTAGGGTTTTGTGTTTGAAAAATTGGTTGTCTCCACCCAACTAGGGAATTGACAAATTAATAGTGTGCACAAACTTATTTTCAAGCTTTACCGAGTCTTATTGTTCATAAGCCGAAGTGGGTCACTAAATGAAGTCATCTGTCTCTATTGTCCAATACCGTATGAGAAACTAAGAAAATTGACATCTACCACATCTCCTTTGCCCTCAGGTTTGGACATTTAGGGCGTGAATAATATAAAATGAGCCCCAACATCGTGTAAATAATAAATTGAATTGAGATATTTTGACTCTGATACCATGATAAGAAAATGAACCATAAACCTATCTCAACTCAAAAAGTTAGATTATGAGGTAAGGATTGTCCAAGACCATATAAGACGACCAAGAAATCCACACCTCACCTATTTTTGGAAAAATATTGGATTATGGAGTAATATTTAGTTTGAGACGTGTCAAGAACACTATCTTTAAGGATATTTTGCGCACAACATGATGAATATTATTATGCGTATCCCCCAGAATTCAACAAGCTCTTCTAGTATAATTAGGAGCAAAAACAACAAAGATTAATGAGAAGAAAACCCAGCACAAAAGAAAAGGAAAAAAAAGGTTTTTAACTTTGTTCTTTTTGTTACACCCTCCAAATAAACAAACATATACTTATATATGAAATCCAAATTTGACATCAGATTGTTGGCAAGAAAACGTTAGAAACTTAAGGCCATTAAGGCTATTAAGAAACTGAAAGAAACGTTCAATTGAATTCAATGGTCAGATTGAAACGTTCCTCACTAATGAGCATTCATTGATCAGATTATTTTGTCCCAGAGTAAATTCAAAATTAAACTAATTTCTGTTACAAATATATTTAAAATAATTACTATAATAAAGACTCATTAATATTATATTGAGAAAATGAATCTAGGCATAGTTTAGGAATATTCTTTTTAAGATATCAAAATTATTTTTCTATCAATCCCCCGCATATCTAAAAAAAAAACAATTAAAAAATAGTGAAATAATAAAAACAAATATTGCTGGGTTTTTATAAAGGAGCATAATGCGTCGAATCTGGTGTCTCTTGGACTATGAACCAGACCTAGATAAAATAAGATTAAACTTACAGAACAATTGGTGAAGTCTAGAACTTTTATGAACCAAGAATTCTTTTGTAAGTTTAGTGTCTTATCTATCACATTATACCCCCACACACTTTGTTGTTTATCGCGGTGTTGCGCTAATTGGCGCGCGCCTGGTTTTCATGATTGCTCTAAAAACTTTTTGCCATAAATTTCATAGGAGCGGCCCCACTCCGCACTCATATAGGTCCATTCATCAAGTGTATTCTACAACACAAACATCACCTATAAAAGGCTATGGATTATTAGATTAAGAGTTTAATAACTCAGACTCCCATTCCTTGCAGTTTTGTACTATATACACACACCATAGGAAGGGACATAATTTAATAGTGCACATTTGATTAACTAATGACTTGTTATTACCCATATGAATCTACTTCATGGCATCTCCAATCACATAGGTTGGGTTACCATCACTTTTGATATAACTCAAACCGGTAATACTCCCATTCCCCTCGATGTTTCAGATATTAATTTTCTCCCCAAAGGTTTAGTCAGAGGATTGGCCAAATTCACTTCTGACTTCACATAATCTATGAAAATAATTCCATCTTGCAGCAACTGCTTTATCAAATTATGTCTCAATCGGATATGTCTACTCTTTCCATTAAAGGATTTATTTTTAGCAATGGCTATTGCAGCTTGGCAATCACAATGCATCGACACAGAAGTTGTCGGTTTTGTTCCTAGTGGAATACTTGCCAAAAGGTTCTTTAACCATTCAGCCTCATTGCTAGCCCGAATACTACAAACTCAGAATCCATGGTAGATCTAGCTATTATTGTTTGTTTAGCTGATTTTCATGCCACAACAGCCCCACCAAGGGTGAACACATTACCACTAGTGGATTTTGTCTCATCTGAATCAGAATCCAGTTAGCATCCCTGTATCCTTCTAATATAGTAGGAAATCCACTATAGTTAATACCACAGTTCGTGGTGCCTCTCAAATATTTCATTACTCTTACTAATGCATTCCAATGGTCATGACTCGGGTTATGAGTATATCTACTCAATCTACACACATCATATGCAATATCAGGTCTAGTAAAATTCATCAAATGCATTAGGCTACCAATAATTTGAGTATACTTTACCCCTTTTATTTATGCCAAATAGCTCAAGAACAAATATGTACGGAATAGAAAGATTCCAACCTCCCAAGTAAAGAACTGTTACAAATAATGAAGAAACTAGTAGATTCAGATATGAAGCAATGTAAAATAAACCAAATTTGATACCTGAATATTCGGTTTGATTTTGATCTACAACATCTCCCTTATTCTTTTTTGATCTACATTTAAGAATTCTTTCAACATAATGTTCCCGATTCAACATCAAGCTATTGTTATCTCTTATAATTTTCACGCTTAAAATAACGCTAGCTTCTCCCATGTCTTTCATCTCAAAATTAGAAGACAGAAAAAGTTTGGTTTTATCTACCAAATCAAGACTAGAACTAAAAATAAGCATGTCATTCACATAAAGGCAAATTAATAACACAAGTACCATCTACACATTTTGTACAAACACATTTATCTACTTCAATTGATGAAAACCATCGTTACTCAATACTTGATCAAATTTTTCATGCCACTGTTTAGGTGCTTGCTTTGGACCATACAAAGGTTTTAGCAATTTACATACTTTGTTTTCTTGGCCAGACACTATACAACCCTCAGGTTGCCTCATGTAAATTTTCTCTTCTAAATCACCAATTAAAAAATGTAGTTTTAACATCCATTTGCTGAATAAAAAGTTCATAAATACAAGCCAAGGCAAGTAAAACACGAATTGAGAAAATTCTAGTTACAGGAGCATAAGTATCAAAATACTCAACATTTTGCTTTTGAGTAAAAATTTTTTGCAATAAATCTAGCTTTGTATTTATCAATGGAACCATCTGGATTGAGTTTCTTTTAAAAATCCATTTACAGGTAATGGGTTTAGCTCCCGGAGGTAAATCAACTAAAATTCAAATTTTATTTTGTAAAATTGAATTTATTTCTACATCAGTAGCTTCTTTCCAAAATGAGGCATACAACGAAGAATTAGCTTCTAAATATGTTAAAGGATCATTATCCACAAAATAAGTATAAAAATCATTACCAAAAGATTTTCCTTTCCTTGATCTTTTGCTTTTTCTTAAGTCTTCACTTTCAAAATCATTTTTGAATAATTGGAACATGTGAAATATTGTCACTTGAAATATTAGGAGCATAAGAAATATTCTCAAATTTTAAAGGAAAAATATTTTCAAAAAATTCAGCATTTTTTGTTTCAACAATAGCATTGTGTTCAAGCACATCACTTTTGACTACTAAAAATTTATATGCTGCACTACTTTCAGCATCCCCAATAAATATACAATAAGATGTTTTAGATCCTATATTTCTTTTCTTAAGATCGGGTAACAAACTTTGGCAAGGCACCCCCACACTTTCAAATATTTCAAATTAGGTGGATAGCCTTTCCACAGCTCATAAGGAGTTTATCCATTTTCTTATAGGGAATCCTGTTTTGTAAATGACAGATAGATATTATGGTTTCACCCCAAAGATGATCCGGAGAATTAGAACTAACAAGCATGCTATTCATCATTTGCTTTAAAGTCTTATTTTTCCTTTCTGCTACACCATTTGATTGTGGAGAATATGACGGAGTTATCTCATGTATTATACCTTCTTTCTTACAATAATCATTCAACAAAATAAATTCACCATCTCTATCGGATCTAACTCTTTTGATTTTCTTACCTAATTGATTTCTACTTCAGATTTATACATTAAAAACTTATCAAAAGCTTCATCTTTACTTCTCAACAAATAAACTTTTGTATATCTAGAAAAATCGTCTATAAATGTCCCATAATATTTTTTTCCTCCTCTAGTCACAGTTTGTTTTAAGTCTCCTAAATCGGTATGGATTAAACTTAACAATTCAGATTCAATAAATACAAAAGCACATGATTTTCTAGTTCTTTTAGCTTCGGCACAGATTTCATACTTATCAATTTTTGAAAAATTAATATTTGAAATAAGACCTTCAAAATGCATCTTCTCAATATAAGATAAAATAACATGTCCTAATCTAGCATGCCATAAATTAAAATAGTCAATCAAATAAGCAGAAGTACTAGCATTTCCATTCATAACAATGAGACAAACAAACCCTGGATATAATAACCCTTGCCAACAAAATTATTATTCTTCGTCAACATGACCTTATCAAATTCAAAAGAAACCTTCAGCCCTACTTTTTCTAATAATCCTACAGAGACCAAATTGGCTCGGATACTAGGAACGTGCAACACATTATTCAATGCCAAAGTCTTGCCAGATGTGAGTTTGAGAAGAACTTTGCCTTTTCCAAAAACTTGAGTAGTTCTTGAGTCACCAAGATAGACAACTTCTTCTCCTTCCTCAACTTGGGTGTAAGACACAAAGACTTTTTTGTTAGCACATATGTCCCTAGTGACACCAGAATCTACACCCAATCTTTCACATTGGGCACAAGGTTCATTTGGGAAACAACCACAATAATTATATCAACCACTTTGGCTTCAGTCAAAATTTAGTTTAGCCTTAGCGGGATTGTCATTTCCAAACCTTTTCCGACACAGCATGATGGCCAGGTTTGCCACACACAAAGCAGTTGCCTTTTTTCTTGAAGGTTTGATTGTTGGTTTTGGGCTTGTAATTATTTATTTTGCCATACTTGTTGTTTGATTTGTTCTGCCGCTTGTTGTCCTCCACAAAGTTGGCTCTTGTAGCAATTTCCTTTCTTTTGTCAGCAACAACTTGCTTGTGGTTGGTATTTTCAATGATAATGTGCTTGACCAAGTCCTTCAATGACAGCTGCTAGTGTTTGTGCTTCAATTATTGTTTGTAGTCATTCCAGGGTTTGGGAAATTTTTCTATAAGCATACTAGCTGTTAGTGTTTGTGCTTCAATTGTTGTTTGGTAGCGTTTTCACCAATATACTTTGTTATCATTGACTCCCAAGTTTTTTTTGCTTCCTTGTAGGAAACGTAGACATTGAATAATTCGTTAGAAATAGTAGAAATTATAGTATGTCTACATACCTTTATTAGCATGAACCCACTGGTCCATCTGAATGGAAGTTAGTTCGGTTGGCTTAGGATCAGTAAGTGCAAAAGCAACTCCATGCATATCCAAAATAGAATACACGCGTTCCTGCCAGCGCTTAAAATTATCTCCACCAAAAACCTCAATTTTCTGAACATCAGGAAAATGTTTGGCACAGGTAATTGGTGATGGACCAGCAACAGAAATAGTTGGTGCAGCAGGTGTAGTAGCATCAACAGCAACATTAGCAGCATTATTCTCCATAATAACAACGTGGAAATATCCTTAAGATTGTCGAAAAAATATTGGATTATGGAGAATAAGATTTAGCTTGAGGCATGTCAAAAACACTGTCTTTAATGATATTTTGCCCACACCGTAATGAATATTATTAGGCGTATTCTCCAAGATTCAAAAAGCTCTTCTAGTATAACTAGAAACAGAAATAACAAAGATAAATGAGAAAAAAACCCAGCACAAAAGAAAAGGGAAGAAAAGGTTTTAACTTTGTTATTTTTGCTACACCCTCCAAATAAACAAACATATACTTATATATGAAATCCAAATTTGACATCAGATTGTTGGCAAGAAAACGTTAGAAACTTAAGGCCATTAAGGCTCTTACGAAATTGAAAGAAACGTTCAATTGAATTCAGTGGTCAGATTGAAACGTTCCACACTAATGAACATTCATTGGTCAGATTATTTTGTCCCAGATTGAATTCAAAATTAAACTAATTTCTGTTACAAATATATTTAAAATAATTACTATAATAATGACTCATTAATATTATAGTGAGAAAATGAATCTAGACATAATTTAAGAATATTTCTTTCTGAAATATCAAAATTATTTTCCTATCACCTATGTGGGACACAACAATCCGCGAGATAGAAATAACTAAATGACGTGTAAAATACGACACCATATTTTACTAAAAGGATATAATTGAATCTCTAGTTCAATTTTTAAATCTATATAACAAGTACGTATATTGCTTCATTCTAACCATTTCTATAAATGTGTCGGCTTGAATAGCAGAAATATTTATACATGAAGAATATTGAAGTTGACTGAAATACTCGAATACTCAGGATGAGCATTTGAGGATTCAATAAAGAGCGGACAATGATCTCACTGCTCTTCATATTTAGGTTTAATTTTGTTTATTTGAGGTGTCATTAGAGCAATAGCGGTTTAAAAAGAGAAAAAGTCATTATCGCAACTACCTACTAACTTAAGCAACTTTACCCATTATCTGATCGGGATAGCAGATACATAATAACGGTCGCGTGATTAGATGACTTCACGCTTAGGTTAGTATAATTAATTCTTCCAACATTTTATGTTATAATAATGTGACGTCCTTTGACATATTGTTTTAGTCCAGGGGACAGGTAAAGAATTATCGTTAACGGTAAAGCTCAATCTTATCATATCATTTTGTTTTTGACCCAAACAGAGAAAATAATAGGTGTCAATTACTCTACTTAAGAAGGTTAAAAATCAACCTTTCAGGATTTTCAGGATTTTTGTTTAATTTATCAAAATCTAATCTTGACCGGATGAAAGCAAAAAATCGAATTCTTCCCCCTTTTCAAGCTGGTGGAGATTTGACGAAACTCCATTTCTTTTGGGGTAACTTGTTTGGGTTTTGATGTTGTAACGAGACGAGATATGTCAGATTATCAGTAAAACAGTACAGTTAAATTTGTAACATAATTTATAGACAAGCAAATTGATTTGATCCCAAAATGATAAATAAATTAAATAAAATGCGAACTTAGCGTTGAAATTAAGATAAAACAACAAATAGCTTGGTTCCGGGAGCAAGACTTCTGAAGACAACAATAAGAATATCAAAAGATAGAAAATAAAGTATTTATTGAGCTTAGAACAATGTGTAGTATTGGTTTGTCATAAATTTTTGTCCCCTTACAATGACTGTTGAAGTCACTATTTATAACTTCACCTAGGGAACAAGGTCCTAAGATCAAGCCCTTCTTAAATGATAATTATGAGAGACGTTGATGAATGTGTAAAGGCAGACTATGAATGCCAAAATTCTCTGTACGAATAGTGTATGTAACACTGAGGAATATTCTTCATTAAATGCCATCGGACGACAAATATTCGTTTGTCCTCGTTAGCAATATTCCTTTCGGGGTCTGCTTGGTGCCAACCGAAACTGCTGCCCCTGGCATTGGTTTCCACTTGCCTCCTTTTACGTCTATCCCGATTCTACGTGTTACTGTATTATTCGAGTATTTAATATGAATCGATTCTACCCTATACGGATAGTCTCTCTACTTTCCGGTGGCACATCTTTGTGTCATCGAAAAGTTAATGAAGATACCTTTCTTGGCGGAAAATTTTCTGATCCCTTCTGAAAAGTTTCTGACACTTGATTAGACGCACGTCTCCCTGTATTTATTGCCCCGAACACGCATCATTTCATGATTTAGCAATATTTTCCCCGTTTCTCGAGGTAATCATGGCCACAATTTTAGCCGCCTATTTTTTTATTTATACGCCTCATTCTTCTTCTTTCACACTTCATAGTTCTTCAAACTCTCTCACTTCTTTGCATTTAACTCTTTCTTTCCTTCACTCTTCTTTATTCTTCTTCTTCTTCTTCTTCAAAAAACCCTTATTTCCTTCAGCTAACCATGGCTTTCTTCTCCAAAAACTCAAGTTCTCTTAAAGATAAAGAAAATACTGATGATGCTGCCCTCCTAAGATAAGCACCATCATTCCCAGATGACTCAACAACATGGGCTGTTGGCATGTACCCTTCGTCCATCCGTCCTTCTAGCATTCTTGTTGTGAAGGAGGATTGTGATTGTCATGATTTGAACATCATCGCTCCCGAATTGGTGGAGTGAGTAACCTTCCTAAGAAGGGCTTTATGTACATTTATACATACCCATTTACTTTGGGTGCGTTTTCTTTGAGAGGGGGAATTGGCACCGTGATTTTGGAGCTGTGCCACATATACCAAATTTGTTTGGCACAGGTGGGCCCTTGGCCTGTCTACGGCGGCTGTGCCAGGAGATGAAGGAAGAGATCACCTTGACTCACATGATGAACCTTTACTCCCACATGATTTTCTGTGGGGGAGTAATAAACTTTAGCAAATGTGACCACCATGTTTTGCCCACTTGCATGGATGACGACAACGATGAAAGATGGATGGAGCGGTTCATTGTTGTTTCCACCAGGGATATCATCCCGTTCATGACTCCATCTTTCCCTGAGTCATGGAGTCGTACGAGTAAGTTTAAAGCCTATCTTTTCTTTGGAAAAAGGTTGTTTTATGTTGTTACCGATCCTTCTCTCTTTACTAGTTTGGCAACTCGGTGGACACCAGCAAGGGTTGAAGGATTAGGGTTCACAAGTTCCTGGACATTACCATGCTTGAGACCCGCCGGTGGAAAGAATCAGCCCCCAAATACAGGTGAAAGGCCAAGAACCATGGTAAGTTGACTCGTGAAACTAATCTTGTCTTTATCTCATTTTTTTGTATCAGAAAATTGGTTAACTCCTTTTTCCGTTGAATTTAGGCCTTCTGCAGGTCTCTGTTACTATCCCCGAGGAGGATGTTTTAGCTGATCCCGTAGAGGCTATGAGATTGCTGATGGAGGCCTTAACCCGAACAAGCGACACCAGATCTGCTTCCGGTACAAGTGTTTCCTCTCGGATTCCCCGGTTGGAGATCACGCAACCAAAAATACAGCGTTCTTCCTCGGCCGAGGGCAAGGATAAAAGGGTGAAAACCGCAGTCACTATGGTGATTGATGATGACGGCAAAGCCAGTGATGAAGGGGCTTCCCAAAAAAGGTGACAACAACCTTCATCAACTCGACAAATGCTCCATCTGAAGAGCTTATAACCCCAATCGGGGACGACGTCCAAGTGCTCTAGTGGGATTTGGACCTGGTGGAGAACGCCAATTCTCCCTTTCCAGTCCCAGTTGCCCCTCCTGGTACTATGAGACTGTGTTACTGGGCCTCTTCCATCTTTGGTTGGTGAGCAACCAACAACTAGAACTGCCTTTGCTGCAACTGCTTCTCAACCCACGACGCCATCAACTTCATCTCCTTCCATGTTGGCCATACCTTCATCTCCGGCTACATCTACATCACCCTCATCGGCCGCAGGCCCCGAGAGAAGGATGTCCCTCCTCCCCAGTCCCCAGATCATGGGAATTTGGGGCACAACTACTCACCCCCCTCTACAGATCCTCAGAGGAGGAGGAGTGTCTCCCTCTCGGTCTCTTCCTAGTGCCATCTGGTGTCCCGACCGGTGGAACTCACCAGTTACCTGAAGTCGCTGGTGTTAAAGAAAGACAAGAAGAAAATACACTCTATTTCGGGGGAGTGTATGATAAATATGCTATGCACAACGCAACATTGGTATGATACTCATTTTCCTTGTTGTCGATTTTCTCTTGAATTGCTATGACAGGATTTCTAACTTGGGTTTTTACTTTGCAGAATAACTTCCTTGTTTCCGAGGGCATTCGAAAGCTAATCCTTGATAAAGAAAGGCTTACACCGAGCAGGATCAGCTGTTGGCCGGGAGGGACCAAGTTGTGCTTGCCTCCAAACACTAGAAGCACAAGCTGCTAAAGCCAATGAGATGGAAGCTCCGTTGCGGCAGAGCGAGCAGGAAGTGATGACCCTTAGCCGAGAAGCCTCCCAATTAAGTGTACAATTTCAAGAATCCAAGGCTAAATGGTCTGAGGTCCAAAATGCTGTACTTGCTGCTACCGAGTGCGAGACTGCCTCTACTGAGAAATTGAATAACTTGGAGGTAGCCTTGAACTCCAAAGCTGAAGAGGCCGTTGCTGTTGAGGAGAAGCGTGCTCAGATGGAGGAGAAGTATAAGAAGATCACAGAACATAATAAGGTCCATATCTCCACTACCCGTGACTTTGATCTCAGCCTTAGGTCCACGAGACCCGAGCGGGATAGCCTTTCGATCGAGGTTGATCAACTTAAATCAGAACTCAGCACCGAGAGGATTCCCTCATTATTTAAAAAACACATTCTATGTATAGCATAAGGAAAAAATCTTGGAAGAGTCCAAAGCGGGCATCCTAAATTTTGATGCCGAAATCGCCAAGGCCCGAGAGCTGGAGTCAACCACTCGAAGGTGCCTCCTGGCTCGGTCCGATAGAACTGACTCTTCTGGTTTCGGTTTCGAGTTTTCAGGAATTGAGGAGGAATCTGAAGAGGATAACGATGAAGGCCAAGATCCCGAGCTGATGGCAGATCTGCCTACTTCTCTTGGGGGCGCAGATGCTTCTCTTTCCCCGGATTCTAGGGATGCAGTAGTTTTGCCTTTTGCTTTCTTTTTGTTGTTTTCTTTTCGTATTTTTGTACTTGGCTGATTTTGTAGTCCCGGTTTCTATGGCAATTGGGTTTCCGTATTCTCATATCATTCCCCTAGTATTCGAATGCGAAGAATGCGAATTGAAACACTAGACGTCTTGCTCCTTTGAAGATTCCACTAGTGAATGGTTAGATGATATTTGGTCCATAGCAAGCTTCGTTTACTGTTAGGAACTTTGTTACCGAGTCAAAGATTATCTAACCACCCCCAGTAGCTTGTAGTAAAGGGGCACTCGTGAACGGTCGAATAGCTTTTGTTCCGATAACAAGCTTTGTTTCCTGGTAGGAACTTTGCTATCGAGCCAAAGACTACCTAACCACCCGTAGTGGTTTATAGTTTCCATGCTTTGTCGTTTAAAGGTCTTATTTATGCTTATGGCGTTTCCTTCGCAATATGCTTTTCGTTGCTATCTCGTTAAAAACTTTACTAGAAAAACTCAATTGGGACAAAAACCGGACGAAGGGAAAAAAGGCGCAGCACATGCTTTCAATATAAGCGGTGCTCATCAGCAATAATACCTTTTGAGGTGTGCCACATTCCAGTTGCTCGGTAATTTTACTCCGTCTTGGTTTTCTAGTTCATATGATCCTTTCCCCGAGATAGCTGAAACCCGGTAAGGGCCTTCCCACGTCGGACCTAGATTCTCTACGTTGAGCTCTCGGGTGTTTTAAGTCACTTTTCTTAAAACCAAATCTCCCACTTTAAACTGGGCCACCGTCCTTATGTGCGCCAAGTCCCCGTGTTCGTCTAGCAACTCCAATTTGACTAGCAATGCTTCGTCGTTTGTTTCTTAATCTGTTGGGAAGTATGTCAAGGTAGGATCTCCCTCCTCTACTAAGATTAGGGCTCCTGCTCCGTATACGAAAGCAAAAGGTGTCTCTCCTATGCTTGACTTGGCCGTTGCCCGGTATGCACATAGTACCCCTAACAACTCTTCCGGCCATTTGCCTTTGGCTGCTTTCAATCTCTATTTGAGATTTTGAATAATCATCTTATTTGTCGACTTTGCTTGGCCATTTGTGCTCTGATGGTATGGTGAAGATGTGATCCTTTTGATTTTTTCAAATCCTCAAGAAATTTTGTGATCTTTGCGCCTATGAAATGTGGACTACTGTCGCAGTCTATCTCCTTTGGTATTCTGAACCTGCAAATTATGTTCTCCCACACGAAATCAACCACTTCATGTTGGCGATTTGTTGGTAAGAACCTACTTCAACCCACATAGAGAAGTAGTCCATTAAAATTAAAAGAAATCTTACCTTACCGGGAGCCGTCAGTAGTAAACCGACTATGTCCATCTCCCATTTCATGAATGACCAAGGCGACAATACCAAATGCAATAGTTTTGCTGGTTGATGTACTAACGGCACGTGGCGTTGACACTTGTCGCATATTTGAACAAATGCCTTAGCGTCTTGTTCCATCCGGGGCCAACTAGTATCCTACCCTAACTAACTTTTACACTAACAATTTTGGACTCGAGTGATTTTCACAGATTTCTTCGTGCACTTCTCTCATATGTAATCAGCCTTGGTGGCTCCTAAATATTGGGCCAACGGGCTTTGAAAAGACTTTCTATACAATTGGCCTCCCTGGAAGCTACAACGAGCTGCTTTGGTGCGGAGTGCCCTAGATACCTTTGGATCTTGGGGTAGTTTGCCATGCTCAAGATAGCCGATGATCTCATTTCTCCATTCCTAGACCAAATTAGTCTCATTTACTTCATAACAATTGTCCACATTCAATACCGAATGCATAAGTTGTACGACCGTACCAGAATCTGATCCCCTCATTTTTGTGGATGAGCCCAAATTGGCCAGTGTGTCTCTTTCTACGTTTTTCTCTCTTGGGATGTGGGTGATTAACCATTCCTTGAACCGAGCGAGTAGATTCTGGAATTCCACTATATATTGTTGCATGCGTTCCTCTTTGGTGTTGAAGATCCCGTATACCTAATTCACTACTAGTTCAGAATAACATTTGATTTCAATGACTTCAGAATCTAGTCCTCGGGCCAGTTCAAGTCCTGCAATAAAAGCCTCATACTTGGCTTCATTGTTAGTCATGGGAACAATTCTTATGACCTGGCTCAGGGTTTCTCCCGAGGGCGTAATTAGTACCACCTCTAGCCCAGATCCTTTCACGTTGGAAGCTCCGTCCGTGAACAAGGTCCAGACTCCTGATGTCATTCCTGACACCATCACCGCTTCTTTGGTAGCCAAAGGCAGCAGTCCGGGACCAAATTAGGCCATGAAGTCGGCCAAAAACTTGCGATTTGATCGCAGTCCTGGGTTTATAGTTTATGTCAAATTCACTCATTTCTACTGCCCACTTGGCCAGTCGCTTGGTACTTCAGGTTTGTGAAGGATATTCCGCAGGGAAAAAATTGTCACTACGGCTATCGGGGGGCATTGAAAATAAGGCCTAAGCTTTTGAGCGGCGACTACGAGAGCTAAGGCCAATTTTTTGAGATGTGGGTAGCGAGTTCCCGCCTCCGTTAAAGTTTTACTAGCATAGTAAATAAGATATTTCGTACCTTCATTATCACGAACAAAAATGACATTTATCGCTACCTCCGAGACTACTAAGTAAATTAGGAACCATTCGCCTTCCTCCGGTTGGTGCTTGATAAATATGTTTCAAATCTGTCAGGGCCTGCTAGCATTCCAGAGTCCATTCAAAGTTGTTCTTCTTTTTCAGAAGTGAGAAGAAGTGATGAAATTTTTCTGAAGACAGGGAAATGAACTTGCTTAAAGTGACCAGTCTTCTAGTTAACCTCTAGACCTCTTTCCTATTTGACAGTTAGCCGGAAATGTTACACCCCATGTTTTCATATGTGAAAGTACGCCATAAGTAAATTGATGTAAGCTCGGAAATAAGATTCTCCTTGGAAGTATATAAAGTGATCTAATGATATTACATCCCGTATCTCCGTTCAACATACAAACGACTAGGTTGAGGGAGAATGCACTTAAACGTGAGAAAGGAGAATTTAGACAAATAAAAACGAGCTGCTTGCTTACCCGACGTGCCTGCTTTACCAACTTACTTTCCGTCCTACTTGACACATGTCTAAATTATTTAATGAGGATGAGACACATGTTCAAAATGGAAAAAGGACCAACATGAATCACCTACTTAATTAAGTAGGTGACAAGTAGGTGCATCACCTACTTAGAGCTTGGGGATCAAATTAAAAGGGAATGTAAAAGGATAGAGATGGGCATGTCTTGGGGCACCCCAAGACCCATCTTCCCAAGCCCATTAGTGGGGCCATATAAACATAGATATATATCAATTTCACTTAGAAAATAATTCATAATCCTTATCTCTCTATTGCAACGTGAAGGAGCTCCAAAATATTCAGCCGAAGATTAGTTATCCAAAGGTTCAAGACCAAATCCACAAGTTGGTAAGGTGATTTCTCTCTTGGAAGATCAAGATCACCTAGTTATCTCTCTACTTTGTTATTTGGGGTAAAGAGCTTATTTGAGCTTGAAGTAAAGCTTGGTTGGATGAGTATTCTTGCTGCCAAGGTAAGGTTTAACTTCTCCTATATGTATTTAAGATCATCTATGTATATCTAGTTGATTTGATAAAGGAAACTTATGAAGTAAGTTGATCTTCATGTTGAAGTGTTGTAGTTGCTGGACTATTTTGGAATTGAATTCTTGATATTTTATGGCTGGAAATAAGTAGAAATAACATAAGAATATATATACATATATGTATGTATATATATATATATATATATATATATGCTAGTTCACATTCTGGACATGTTGGCCTTGTTTGTGGATTTGAGGAAAATGAACAGAATAAGGGGAGGTACTGTCCAAAATTTCGTAGATGAGCTAGTCACTCATTTGTGTTGAGTTCTAGCTTCCGTAAGCTTAAAAATGGTCCCTTATTGTTTGTTGTAGATTGAAGTACTAATGGGCTGAACCGACGTCATGTGGTTAGGTAAACGACAAAGGTATGTTAAGGCTATCCCTTCTTTCTTTTTGGCATGATCCATATGATAAAACGAAACAAGCAAACACACAACTTTCATAAATGACTCTATTCATAGAAGTACTAGGGGTACCTATGTTCTTGATTTCCCATGTGTCCTATTATTATATCATCTGTTCATGGATCTCAAAAAATACGTAAGTTGATAAAGTTTATCCAAAGGCATATTGATCTTATGATATTCCGAGAGATCTTATTGACTTACTTCTCACGCATTGCATTCATTTATACATGTACATTGACCCATGAACAGATGGCGTTATATACGCATACATTATATGTATATTGGGTATGAGGAAAGGTTATGGCGTTATACATGCATCACTACCTGATCAGCTGGTATACGTTGATGATTTGGCCCACAGAGGCCGAGATGATATGATGGGATGCCCTCAGAGACTTGATGATGTTATGTACTCATATACCTATGCATGGTATGCCATTTACACGCATATGCATGACATTATAAATGTTTTATGATTCACAGAGATATTCAGACTTACATGTTGAGTTCTTTACACCATGTTTCTTTCATGCCTTACATACTCTGTACTTTATTTGTACTGACGTCCCTTTTGCCTGGGGACGCTACATTTCATGCCTGCAGGTCCTGATAGATAGGTTGACAGTCCTCCTAGTAGTCTATCAGCTCAGCAGAATGTATTGGTGCACTCCATTTACTCCGGAACTTCCTATTTGGTCAGTATGATTTGGACATGTATTGATTGGTATGGCGGGGCCCTATCCCTACCTTTATGATGTTTATGTACTCTTAGAGGCTTGTAGACAGATGTCATGTATATGGATACTTGTATGGATTTATCGGCCTATGTTTTGAGTGTACAAATGATCGTGTCGGCCTTATAGGCCCATATGTCACGTTTATAAGTTTCTATATCATGTTGGGTTGTCATATGTCTAGCATTCTCTTATGTTTACTCTAGTTATCTCATGATGGCCTTTCCGGCTCATTTACCTATGATAGTATGATATGAAAGATACGTTATGCTGGTATTCGGTTGAGTAAGGTATCGGGTGCCTGTCGCAACCCGTCGGTTTGGGTTTTGATAAAAGTGGTATCAGAGCAGTTATGTCCTAGGGAGTCTATAAGCCATGTCTAGTAGAGTCTTTTTATGAGTGTGTTGTGCACCACACTTATAAGCAGGAGGCTACACGACATTTAGGACTGTCACTCTTTCTTCTTGCTCTAGATCGTTTGGTAGAGCTCAGTTGTAAGATTTCAAACTCCTAACTTCTATTTCATTTTTAATTTAATGATACTTACATCCAGAAAGATAGTTGGTAGGAGATGTAGCTGTGGAAGAGTTGGATCAGAGGAACTCCATTTTGCATCATGCTTATGATGAGTAAATATGAGGTCTTCAGCAGATCATGTGTGCACTAAGACGTGTAAGCTTCTTGATAAGGAGCCCTAAGGCGTGAATGTCCACCCATATGGTGAGCAACAACGAGAATCAGAAGGTAAATACAAGTTTCAACAAGTAAAAGAAGCAAGGTAAAGAAGGGTACGAGGTTCCCAGTTAATGAAGATTATTCGTATTACAGTGCAGCTAGAGAAATATAAGCACGTTGAGTTACCTTCAATTGTAATAGAGGTATGTACAATTGGTCACACCCATCTCAGTTATGCTCCATGGGAGCCGATAAATATAGTTTAAGAGAAGGACGGGATATCAGGATCCAGCTAGGGTTAGATTAACCCAAATTTGTGGATGGATTGTTAGCGTTAGCTGACATTTCGGAAGGATATTGCAAACGTGGTAATAATTCTCCTTATGAGACACCCAAAAGGTGCATTCTAAAATAGTACAGCTAGATATGAATACTAGAATGTTCAAAAAATTACAAAGATAGGCACTTGAATCTGAGAAGAGATAAATATTTACCTTAGTATGGCTCCCGTCCCTAGTAAAGAGAGAATGTTAGGTGTCCCGAAGAGCTAGTGGATGGAGCAAGGGGAGCTAAAAGCAAAAGAATGTTTTATTAAAGCTTTCAAAATAAAGTGATAGATAGAAATATTAGTAAGAGGATAAGAAGAGAGTAAATGAAGCATTATGAGCATGATCTGATAAGTGAGTAATAACGACAAATCAAAATATGATAGGATGGCAGAGTCTATAGTCCAGTGAAGGAAAATACAAGAGGTGACAGTCCTTGAGGCAATAAAAGAGTATAAGCCATAAAGTCATATCCCCATTTCGAGAAATGAGTTGGTGACTCTAACGTGATTACCATAAGGAAAAGTTAGACCCCCGGAGTAATAGAAATCAGTATGGGCTAACTGAACATGAATTAGGGACCGAAGGATTTTATAATAGTCGGCATCCTGAGAATTTTAGGGATAGCGTTCCGACAATAATAGAATGGACAACAAAAGAATAACCATTAAAGCTCATTCAGGAATAAGCTTCCTTAAAGTAAGCATTGTGAGCATAGTTAAGTTTAAGGGAATAACTGTGCCACTTACACTAGGTATCACCCTCGTGACTAAGAAATTTTGTTATCCTTGATATAGAAGGATTACCGCAAGACGAGTAAGAGTCAGTGAATATGTGAAAAGACGCTAAAGATGAAGAGAGGGGGAAAGATGGTGTGATATGATATTAAGTAGGAGTTATATGGTTCAGGGAACTACGGAATAGTAAATGAAGAATGCGATAAAAATGAGAAAGGGATGAGGTTGCACTTATTCAAATCCCACGAATAGCTTACGACTCCAAAACATTATGCAAGCACGACAGCACGGAGGGGCAGTAAAGGTTCCCGACCAGGATGTTATTGATAAATAAGTGCGAATGAATACTTGATACATAAGGAGCCAGTGTGAGAGGTAAGTTAAGACAAAGGACATATCTCAAGAGAGATTACACAGAATATAGATATGAGAATGGACCAAGGAGTAGTTAGTAGTTGATTCAGGAAGAGCCTAGTTATGGCTAGACAAGAGGATACAGACAAATTAGTAGATCGTGCAAGATAAACATAGTGAAACCCAATATGTTGAATTCAGTCTCGCAGTTATGACATTGTAATCCTTGAGAAATATTCCGATAGGAGTTGGGATAGTTAAAGGTACCGTATTGGTGTTACAGAAATAAAAGAGAGAACCACTGGGAAGACAGTCAAAATATCAGTTCAGAAGCAACCCTACAAGCACAAGGGCGTGGAGGTAAGTAACTACGGATAATTATAGGCGAGGAAGAACATCAAGAATTTCGTCGAGTATACGATGTAATAAGCTCGCAGCTTTACAAGAGTCAGAGGGTCCCTCCTAAGTACTACAATGAAAGACTAGCTGAGGAAATAAGGAAGAAGGCTTCAAGCTAAGCATAATAACTTGAAGAAGAAATGGTCATGTAAAAACAGTCTCACTACAACATTGTATGCACTCCATAAGAAAGTGGCACCTATCGTGGATAATGAATGGGAAGTGAAAAAAATTCAAAAGTGACATTTGAGTTACAAGAAATTCTAGTATTTATGGGCACTAAGATAAGCCAATTATCATGCGGCAGGTAGCAGAATGACCAGGAAAAGTAATAACTTACGTTTAAAGAAAGCTAAGAAGGAACTAGAGAAATTATTTGAACAATGACCCAGAGTTAGTTACGTTATAAATGCATTTAAGATTTCGGTGTATTATCCATGCAGCATATATGTTGGCATTCATAAAACCATAGAAGGCTCCAATATAAGTTAAAAGAAAGAATTGAGCGGGTCATAGACAAAGGATTGAATTGTTAGAAGAGTATATCATGGATATTTCATAGCATCCATGAAAGGATAAAGTAATAACTAATACCGTGAGCCATAGATCGGAAGATAGCTTAGGCCAACATAAAGGTTGAGAGAGAAGAGGAAACTAAAGAGTTACATCAGCTAAGTAAATCAGGAGTCTGATTATTGGACCTCGATAATTGATAGAAATCGTGATTGAAACCATTGCAGACTCACTCTTAATATCAGTGGTAGTACATTATCCATATTCTATAACGATTCTACAATAAAGCCAATTAGAAGAGTACCAGACTCGTAGGAAGTCAGTATGAAGCTTCCATCGGATTGTGTATGCACCAGAGGTGCAAGTATTATAGTAAAGCTTCAAGTTGTTGATGTGAATTATACCTATGTGGAAGGGAGGTTATGAAAGAGATGGAAGATACGATGCAATATTTTTAAAGTATGTAAGGTAAAGGTGAAGAAGGTACGAGATACTCACCTACAGAAGGTTGTGAATAGTCCGTACTTCAGATAGAGGGCTAGAAGCACTGGGATTCAGTATCAAGAAATGATAGCGGTGTCGTTAGTGACATATCTACCAGCCTATGATTTTCAGGTACCGAGAGGTTTAGTTCAGAGAGTAAATAAGAGTTACAGACAATGTCATGTCTCGCTTGAGGTTCCAGAATAACATAAGGAAATCTATGGTGCAAGAAAGTTAGAGGAAGGTTGCAAGCAGTATAAATAGATATGTGTAGATTGTAAGCTAAATTATGGTAGAGAGACAAGGTTTTAGGAAGACAGGAGTAACGATAAGAAAAAGCGAGTTGAATAGGTAAGTCCTCGAGATTAAGCCCATCAAAACAAGAGAGATGATGGTTTTCGTAAGTTATAGAAAGCTCAGTATAGCATGAATGAACTCAGAGGAGTCTAATACAAAGAGCATTTAGAAGAGATGGAATGCTGCCCTGGTAGTAGAATAAGGGTGTCATTGTAAAAAAAAGAGGATGACATTTAGACATGTGATTGAGTAATGATCTAAAGAAAAGGGATTTCATGAATTGCACGGGATTAGAATATCCCCATTAGATGAGTCAGATTGGGATGCTATGAAATATAGTTATTAAAGTATAGTATCGTCCCTAGGTGGATCACGCAAATCACTTCAAATGTTCTTTGATGCGACGTGAGCCCTAGTGACAATCTATTACGTAAGAGATTTCAAGTTATCGTTGGTAGATTGTAGATAAATATTGAGGTGAATCAATAATGGATGGATAAAAGTTATAAAGTATGAGATGTGATTACGCCATCATTCTTAAGATGAACAGTAATGAGGAAGCATTAGAGGACTTAGATTTATACATATAGGATAAGTAACGAGAGTAACCTGGAGCTCGATAGCAGACCTCGGTAATAATAAATCGTAGTAAGAGTTATGGTATAGTATGACCTACTTAGATGAAAAATGAGAGAAGAGTCACATAGGCGCACATAATAGGACAAAGTCGTGCAGACTACATGATAGAAGGCAGCAATAGTTACGAGATTGGAAAAATTCCGACCACAAGTCATGGTGTGAGAAAGAGGCCTAAAAGGGGAATACCCTGTCCTTTGGATTTATTCACAAAACAGTTGCCTAGATGGTAAGGAGAGTATTAAAGTATTCGCAAGAGCTATAGGATATGAGAATCATAAGTGCATAAGTCAATATTCGAGGACGAATGTTCCAAAGGGGGAATGATGTTACACCCCATGTGTTCGTACGTGAAAGTACGCCATAACTCAATTGATGTAATCTCGGAAATGAGATTCTCTTTGGAAGTATATAAAGCGATCTAATGATATTACATCCTGTATCTCCGTTCAACATACAAATGACTAGGTTGAGGGCGAATGCACTTAAACGTGAGAAAGGAGATTTTGGACAAATAAAAACGAGTTGCTTGCTTACCCAACGTGCCTGCTTCACCAACTTACTTTCCGTCCTACTTGCTTGAGCTACTCGACACATGTCTAAATTATTTAATGAGGATGAGACACATGTTCAAAATGGAAAAAGGACCAAAATGAATCACCTACTTGATTAAGTAGGTGACAAGTAGGTGCATCACCTACTTAGAGCTTGTGGATCAAATTAAAAGGGAATGTAAAAGGATATATATGGGCAAGTCTTGGGGCAGCCCAAGACCCATCTTCCCAGGCCCATTAGTGGGGCCATATGATATATCTCAATTTCACTTAGAAAATAATTCATAATCCCTCTCTCTCTATTGCAATGTGAAAGAGCTCCAAAATATCAGCCCAAGATATCTCTCAAAGTTATCCTAAGGTTCAAGACCAAATTCACAAGTTGGTAAGTTGATTTCTCTCTTGGAAGATCAATATCACCTAGTTATCTCTCTAATTTGTTGTTTGGAGTAAAAACCTTATTTGAGCTTGAAGTAAAGCTTAGTTGGATGACTATCCTTGCTGCCAAGGTAAGGTTTAACTTCTGCTATATGTATTTAAGATCATCTATGTATATCTAGTTGATTTTATAAAGGAAACTTGTGAAGTAAGTTGAACTTCATGTTTAAGTGTTGTAGTTGCTATACTATTTTTGAGTTGAATTCTTGATGTTTTGTGGCTGGAAATCAGTAGAAATAACTTAAGAATACTATTGCTATTGTGGTTGATGTGTTTGGAAGAAGAAAAGGCTTGGAAAGTGCAAGTTAGAACTTGGTTGTTGGGTGAGATAGTATGGAGTGTTTTAGTGATGTATTGTAACGAATATGAGGTTAGATATTGATATATATATATATATATATATATATATATATGCTTGTTGACACTCTGGACATGTTGGCCTTATTTGTGGATTTGAGAAACATGAACAAAATAAGGGGAGGTGCTGTCCAAAATTTCATAGATGAGCTAGTCGCTCATTTGTGTTGAGTTCTAGCTTCCGTAAGCTTAACAATGGTCCCTTATTGTTTGTTGTAGATTGAATTACTAACGGGCTGAACTGACGTTGTATGGTTAGATGAACGACAAAGGTATGTTAAGGCTATCCCTTCTTTCCTTTTGGCACGATCCATATGATAAAACAAAACGAGCAAACGCGCAACTTTCATAAATGACTCTATTCAAAGAAGTACTAGGGGTGCCTATGTTCTTGATTCCCCATGTGTCCTATTATTATATCATCTGTTCATGGGTCTAAAAAAATACGTAAGTTGATAAAATTTATCCAAAGGGATATTGATCTTGTGACATTCCAAGAGATCTTATTGAATTAATTCTCATGCATTGCATTCATTTATACATGTACATTGACCCATGACCAGATGGTGTTATATACGCGTGTATTATATGTATATTGGGTAGGGGGAAAGGTTATGGCGTTATACATGCATCACCACCTAATCAGCTGGTATACGTTGATGATTTCGCCCACAGAGGCCGAGATGACATGATGGGATGCCCTCAGAGGCTTGATGATGTTATATACTCATATACCTATGCATGGTATGATATTTACACGCATATGCATGACATTATAAATGTTTCACGATTCACAGATATATTCAGACTTACATGTTGAGTTCTTTACACCATATTTCTTTCATGTCTTACATACTCGGTACTTTATTTGTATTGACGTCCCTTTTGCCTAGGGACGCTGCATTTCGTGCCTGCAGGTCCCGATAGATAGGTTGACAGTCCTTCCAGTAGGCTATCAGCTCTGTAGAAGGTGTTGGTGCACTCCACTTACTCCGGAATTGCCTATTTGGTCAGTATGATTTGGATATGTATTGATTGGTATGGCGGGGCCCTATGCTGAATTTTATGACGTTTATGTATTCTTAGAGGCTTGTAGACAGATGTCATGTATATGGATACTTGTATGGCTTTATCGGCCTATGTTTTGAATGTACAAATGATCATGTCGGCCTTATAGGCACGTATCTCACGTGTATAAGTTTCCATATCATATTGGGTTGTCCTATGTCTAGTATTCTCTTATGCTTACTCTGGTTATCTCATGACGGCCTTTCCGGCTCATTTACCTATGATTGTCTGATATGAATGATACATTATGCTGGTATGCGGTTGAGTAAGGCATCGGGTGCCTGTCGCAGCCCTTCGGATTGGGTTATGATAGGGAATGTCCTTGATGGCTTTAATATCGGGAATGACTTCGATCCCCCTTTATGACACCAGGAAACCAAAAACTTATCAAAGCTTACTCCGAATGTACACTTTTTTGGGTTAAGCTTCATGTTATGCTTCCTTAGGATGTCAAAGGTTTTTTGAAGGTGCTTTAGATGATCACTTGCATTCAATGACTTAACCATCATATCATCTATGTAAACTTCCATTGTTTTTCTATTTGCTTTTCAAACATTTTTTTCACAAGTCTCTGGTGAGTGGCTCCGGAGTGATTATGCCCGAAAGGCATCATATTGTAACAATAAGTGCCAAAGTTCGTTATGACGACGTCTTTTCCTGAGCCTCCAGGTTCATTTTCATTTGGTTGTACCTGGAAAAGCCATTGAGGAAACTCATCAACTCGTGCCCGGCCGTCACATCAATCATTTGATCAATGTTTGGAAATGGGCACGAGTCTTTTGGGAACTTCTTATTCAGATCCTTATAATCTATGCACATGCAAAATTTATTATTATTTTTTTGGAACTACTTCTACGTTAGCTAGCCAGTCGAGATACTTTACTAGGTTGAACCGATATCATGTAATCGAGTTACCTCTTCTTTGACTGGAGGGACGTTGGGGTCTAGGCTTAACTTGTGCACGACCACCTCTAGCAGAATACTTGTCATATCCAATGCGATCACACAAAACAATCAACATTAAATTTAAGAAATTCTATAAATCCTGACTTGAGCTCGGGGTTTAAACCTGTCGCCAAGTGGAATTTCTTCTCTAAGAACTTCTCGAATAATACGACTTGTTCAAGTTCTTTCGCTGTAGATTTGGTTGCGTCCGTTTCTTTTGGTACTTGGAAATACCTTGGTACCTGAAAGGATTCCGACGGCTACTCCCCTTCATCGACTTTGTTTGGCTCGGGTGCAGGCATCAATTCCTGTAATTGCTTTGTCGCATGTTCCTTCTTTTTACTACTGGAAACCGAGATCATGTTCATCTCTTTTGCCACCGGTTGATCTCCTTTTATCTGTTTAATTTCTTTTGGAGTTGGGAATTTTGGAAGTTGATGGTAGGTCGATAGCACAACCTTCACTTCGTGTAGCCATGGTCTTCCATGAATAATGTTGTAGCCCATGTCACCGTCTACTACTTCAAACAGGGTCGTCTTCGTGACCCCTTCGCGGTTTGTGGGTAGCAGGATCTCCCCTTAGTTTGTCACACTTGCTAAGTTGAACCCGGCGAGGAGCTTTGTGCTCGGAATGATGCTTCTTGTTAGCTTGGCTTGTTATAGCACTCTCCATTAAATAATATTGGCTGAAATTCCTTGGTCCACCAAAACACGTTTAATTTAAAATCTATACATTGAGAGAAATTACCAGGGTATCGTTGTGCCGTAGTAGGAGTCCATAGGCATTCTCCTCCGTAAATGTGATATCATCCTCGGAGACTTCCTTGAATCTTTTGCAATGGGTCATCGATACCTTTGTCTTTTTTGATGCTGAAAAGGTTACACCATTAATCTCGTTCCCTCCAAAAATCATGTCGATCGTTAGACGAGGAGGATCTTCTTCTGTCTTCGAGGGTTTTGCGTTATCCCGGTTGCGGCAATAGTTAATTTCTAGCCCGATAGCTTAAGAACTCTCTGAGATGGCCGTTTTTCAGTAATGTTGCCACCTCCTCGTGTAGATGTCGATAGTCCCCAGCCCGGTAGCCGTTAGTCCCATGATACTCACACCATAGATTATGATTCCTTTGACTGGGATCGGATCTCATCGGCCTCGGCAATCATGCTTCCTTAATGTTTCCCATCGCTGATACCAGCTTGTTGACATTGAAATTATACTCGGAAAGTCTGGGGTAAGTGGAATCTCGAGAGCCTGATATCTTTTTGTCATGCAACAATCTATTATTCCAGCCACGGTCACTCTCCTATTGGTAGAGAACCTGCCCACCAACCGAAAACTTCTGTGCGTCCTTCAGCCCTTTTGTAGGGCAAAAATCAGCCTTTAGAAGACCGTCGATCTGTGTTGAAATCATCCTTCATCTTCTTCTTGTTCTTCTCTCGATCCCGAACCTTGGTCGATGTCGGGAAACCGAGCTGGTCGTCCTCTATTTTTATCTTTGATTTGTAGCGGTTGTGGACATCTGTCCATGTTGTTTCCTGGAATTCGAACAGACTTTCTTTCAGTTTTCGGGAAGTGTCAGAGCTCCCCGGGTTCAGAACCTTAATAAATGCCTCAGCTGCCCATTCATCTGGCACGGTTGGTAGCAATATCCTTTCTTTCTGAGATCTGGTCACGAACTCTTGCAGCAATTAAGACTCTCCCTGAGCAATTCTGAATATGTTGGCCTTTCAGGCCTATACCTTCCTGGCCCCGGAATGGGTCTTGATAAAAGAATCCGTGAGTATCTCAAAGGAATCTATTGAGTTCTCGGGTAGAAGTCAATATCATGTCAGGGCCCTCTTCATGAGGGTCTCCTCGAACTTCTTCAGCAAGACTGACTCAATATCATGTTGAGTTAAGTCGTTTCCTTTCATCGCCGTTGTGTAGGATGATGTGCTCCTGCGGATCCGAAGTCCCATCATATTTCGGTACGTATGGCATTTTGAATCTCTTTGAGATTAACTCTAGTGCCGCGCTCGGTTTGAACGGCAAGTGGGTGTATTTCTTTGAGTCTGGTCCTTTCATCACTGGAGGTGCACCCAATATTTGGTCCATTTGGGCATTTATTTCCCTCATAAACCGCATGAGTTCGGTTTTAAAAGGGACCACTCCGTCATTGTTACCAGATCCACTGCCATTCCCCCCGTCCCCATCGAAGCTGATCTTACCCCTTGGGATGTTGTTATCAATCCTTTGCGCTGTTTGATTTGCAGGAGCACCAGGAGGAACTGGACCTCTTCAATTCTGCCATGGCTTGATATTGTCTCGAGAGATGGCCTATGATAGCCTTTTTTTGTTCTCTTAGGATTCTCACCGTTTTTGCTATATGCTCGTCTTCAATGTCATCAGGAGTTGCCTCACGTACGTGTTGTGAATATTGCCCGCCATGGGCCGGTGTGGCTACGTCCTCCTCATTGCGCAGCTATCTAAGCCCCACGGTGGGTGCCAAATTATTTACCCGTAAAGCGGTACAATTAAATTTATTACTTTATTTATAGACAAACAAATCGATACGATCCCAAAATAATAAATAAATTAAATAAAATATGAGACTTAGTGTTAAAATCGAGATACGACAGGAAATAGCTTGATTCCGTGAGCAAGGCTTCCGAAGACAGCAATTAAGAATATCAAAAGACAGAAAATGAAGTATTATTGAGCTTAGACCAATGTGTAGTATCAGTCTGTCAGAAATTTTTGTCCCCCTACAATGGCTGTTGAAGTCACTATTTATAACTTCACCTAGGGAACAAGGTCCTAGGATCAAGTCCCTCTTAAATGACAATTATAGGGACCATTAATGAATGTGTAACGACAGGCTATTAATGCCTAAATTCTCTATAACGGATCGTGTATTTAATACTGAGGAATATTCTTCATTGAATGCCATCGGGTGGCTAATATTTGTTTGTTCTCGTTAGCGATATTCCCTTCGAGGTCTGCCCGGTGCTAACCGAAACTACTGCCCTTGGTCTTGGTTTTCACTTGCCTCCTTTTCCGTCTGTCCCTGATTCATGTTTCACTTTATTATTCAATTATTTAATATGAATCCATACTACCCTATACAATTCTATTGAGAGAGTGGTGATCTTGACGGAGCTGGTGAGTTAAAGACACTATATTTCTTCTTGGGTTGGTATTAAAATAGCTCTCGTGCTCAAATAAGAGATAATCAAACTTTAGGAAAATGAGACAAATATGTGAGTTGAGAGAATCGATATGGTCATAGCAAGTTTTACGGCACAACCCACAAAAAAGAATTGTGTATAGAAAGGAAGTCGCAGCTGAAAAATAAAAAAGGACGATGAAGGGGGAGCCTTAAAACTGGTTTTTTTCATGACTGAATTTATCATCTCTTTCCTCAAACGAAGAATTCCCCCTAGCTATTCTTTCCTAAGTTTTCTCTTTCGTCAGTACGTTTAGTCCTTATAAATTACCTAAATTGTACGTTAATGGCACTTGAAAAGGATGCCCGAGTCAGGGCTAGTGACAGGAGTGAAGTTCTAACATAGTAGTTTCGGAATTGTTTCGGTACGAACCAAGATATTTTTTTTTGAGAAATATATTTTTTTAGTCGCTCCTAAAAATAATAGTGGATATATATATGTGTATATATATATATATATATATTGTATTTCGCCCATTTGTTTTGGTAGTGCGTGTCCTTATTATTTCATGGATGAATGCTAGATAAATCTCCCTGAATTCAGACCTTGGCATTCCTTCTTACTTATCATGAAAGAAAATAACACTACTAAAAAAATGTATATTTCCAACCAAAAAGATCGACAATATCGGCTGAAATTTCAAAAAATAATTTTTTTTTCAATATTTTTTATGAAATTCATCGAATTTGGTCTCTACATTTTGCACTAAAATGCAAAAAATTATTTTTTTCGATCAATTTGGTTGGTAATGGGTACTAAAAACTTTATTTTTTAAGCAACCGACCAACTTTGGTAGGTTTTTCATCTAAAATAAAGTAAAATTAATATTAAAAAAATCTATCGGTTTGGCCAACTCGTTTAAAAAATGATCATTTCCATCGGTAATTTTATTTTGTTAAAAAAATGACTAAATTCTATTAGTTATTTTCGTGCAAAAATACGATTAAAGAGTATTTAAAAAATAAATGTCTTTAACCAACAAGCTCTAGAAGTCTAGTGGTAGAATAGTATCTAGCCATGGTACAAATTTCGGTTCAATTTCCTAATTGTGCATTTTTTAATTGCATAATTTAAAAAAGCCAACTGATTTCGGTCTGTCACGATCCGAATTTCATATAGGTCGTGATGGCGCCCAACTATGTTGCTAGGCAAGTCAACACATGAACCTCTACTAAATTATCTATTTTAATTTTTAAAATTAGGAATTTCATTAAATAAATAGAATAAGATCTAACACTCATATAAACATGTGCTTTTCTTTACCAAATTTCTGAATATAAATAAATCTTGAAGTGAAGTGATAATAATAACATAAAATACATAATGAATGTCCACTAGGAACCCCCAAAATTCGGTTGTCACAAATACATGAGTATCTGTCAGGGAGTACAATAATGATACAACATCTGCCTGGAATATAAGATAGATGGGATAAAGAAAATGAATATGATGGAGACTTTGTGTGCTGCAGATCGTAGCATGGAATGTAGCTCACCATAAAGTCTCCTCAACAACTGCACCTATGTGCCAAGATGACCTCTAATGAACCTGTCAAAACCTGCACAATTAGTGCAGAAGTGTAGCATGAATATGTAAATCAATGCGTAACCAGTTAGTATCTAACCTAACTTTGTAGAAGTAGTGACGAGGAGTCAATATTGACACTTGTTAGTGGTCCAATAAATCAAA
Organism: Nicotiana obtusifolia; assembly: GCA_002018475.1. NCBI lineage: Eukaryota > Viridiplantae > Streptophyta > Magnoliopsida > Solanales > Solanaceae > Nicotiana > Nicotiana obtusifolia. The sequence goes on along the minus strand of MCJB01012949.1, from coordinate 113,680 downwards.
TATAATAAAAGTATACAGGTATGAAGCATGGCAAGTAAAACAGTGAGAACAAATATATGTACATAATACGATCCTCAGCAGAGAAATAAATACGGGGGCCTCAATAACCGAATACTACATCGAATGAAATACATAATGATCAACACCAGATTAAACGTCACATCTCAAGTCAGGAAACTCATCGGTACACTGACTTCTTATCCATTATTATGCTCGATTCTATCGAGGCGAGCGGCTCGATCGCATTTGAGTGTTTCATAAAATTCTCAAGGCGAACAACCCGATTCCAATAGAGTGTATTACAATATCCTGCCGAGGCGAAAGGCCCGATCCCACAAGAGTGTATTGTAATAATCCTGCCGAGACGAATGACCTGATCCCATAAGAGTATAGTTGAGGCGTTCAGCCCGATCCCATTAGAATATGAAACTTTAACGGGTCCTTGACCCCACTCACAAAATATACATATGAGTTATAAATTTCAAGAAAACTTCCGATAAACACGCATAACGTGAGAGAAATCCGCAAGGAAAGTACAATTTTCATGAATAATCAAGTAGCTCGTCAAGTATCTAAAATAGCAAGTGCATTACTTTACGCGAGTCTAGCCTCTGGTTATAATGTGAATTAAAGCATTTAAACAGGCAAGAACAACTCAAATATGTCGTGAGTCTAGATCTACCCGGACATAATCAGATTTCTATCATACACACGGCACGCGTCACCTTATATGTGCGTTGATCCAACAACAAGTAGCACATAGCAAATATAACACCTACCGGATAACTTCTCCTTCACAAGGTTAGACAGGAGACTTACCTCGTTCTAGATTCCGATAACCAACTCCAACGCCACTCCTACTCCTCAAATCAAGGCCAAAAAATCCGAAACTAGTCAAACAATAGGGAAACCAATTAAAATATACTCTAACACTAATAATTTAATAATTTATAACAGCTTCCAACTCCGCTCGAAAAGCCAACAAAGTCAACCCTCGGCCCACGTGCCCGAATTTCAAAAATTTTCGAATATAATCAAAACCCATAATGCCACGAACTCAAAATATAATTTATTCCTAGTTCCATGTCTAATTTCGTGATCAACATCCAAAAATACCAAATTTTAGGTTTTCTTCCAAAATTTCACAATTTCTACAAAATTCCATGTTTAAATCTGTTGATATCCAATTTTCTCTCATATTTTTTAAATAGCCTATATACTTTCAAAAATATCATTTTGTATTATCACCCAATTTACAATAGTCATATAAGTATTTTCTATAATATGTTTTAAAGTTTTAAAATTGATTTTCCTGTATTTAAATTATTCAAGTATTAGTAATTATCCCTCCAATTATTTTGGGGTGATTTAATCATCCAAATCTATATTTAGTATAGGGAAGTGTCCCTTTTTGTTGTCTTCATCCATCTTTTTTTCTCCCATGCTTTCCGTTGGTCAACAACCAACCAAAGTGCTCTATACATCTTCACTACTCGTAGAGGCTTGATAGAGTTAAGCTGTATTGAGGGAATCGTTTTGTCTCAATCAATTAAGAATGCCTCAACTGGATAAATTCACTTATTTCACATGATTCTTCTGGTCATGCCTTTTCCTCTTTACTTTCTATATTCCTATATGCAATGATGGAGATGAAGTACTTGGGATCAGCAGAATTGTAAAACTACGGAACCAACTGGTTTCACACCGGGAGAACAAGATCTGGAGCAACGACCCCAACATGGAAGAAATCTTGAGAAAAGATATTTATATCAACATGTATGTTTTGTAACATTTTTAATTCATTCTATATAATTACATTTGTTTTTTGAGCTATTTACACAATATTTTGCAATAATAACCTATATTCTCATAATAATTATAGTTTTTATTTATCATTTATGTCAAAAAAGCATCTTCATATTTTTATAACTCAGAATTATTGTTTTTAAGGATTTAATGTCTTAAATGAGATTTTATTTATTAGATATCCATTTTTTAAAATATGTTTCGTGTATTTTAAATTATAGCCCAATATAGGGCTAATTTTTGGACAAATTAAGGTCCAAAAGAACATGCCCATTCCCAATCGACCACAGTAGCCCAAAACCAAACGACCCAATAGGCCTGCCCCAGTCCACGACTCGCTACACCCGACCTAGCTCATTTAAATCTCAGCCGTTGATCAAAAACACTTTCCCCTTCCTCCTTATATCTCCTCAACCCAAACCCTAGCCCATTCTCAACCCCGCAGCCGCACTCAAACATTCCCTTTTCACCTCTTAAAGCTAAACCCTACTGAATTTTCTCGCCCTTTTGTATGCATTTTCCCCTTGAACCAGAGATCTTCTTACCTTATCTGAATGCTTACCACTCTGATATGGTAATAATAAGTAATGTTCCATCTATGGAAGGTGTATTTCATATAAATTGGGTCGAAATGGGCTCAATCTTGAAGATCCTGTGGGATTCCGGCTAGGTGCATCAAAGGATACATAGTATCACTCCGATTGGGCACATCTCCATCAATTTCTGCTTGATTAGGGTTTGCCTTACTCGTTGCCCTAATCCGATTTGATTACGGTTTGCATGTGGTCTTTTACTTATTTTGTATGACTGATTTTCTTTCCTTATAATGCATGATTAGTCTTCTTTCCATTTTTGTTTACCTGTTATTATCACTATATAAACCCCTTCACCTTATTCCTCGAGGCAGACCTCAATCAGTACTGTTGTTCTTTCACTCTCACTCATTCTACACTATTGTGAGACTTTTGATTTTGGCTGGCTGAAAGCCAAGGTAACTGGAATCTGTTCATTAGCCACCTCCAGTGCAAGCACTACTCGGAGCCCACTTCGAGGTTCATGTGAACTCTGAAGCACTAGAGATTTGGGGTTCCACTATTCTCCTGCAATTACTGCTATTTTTGAGATTTTGAGTTTCTAATTCTTTGTTCACTTTGTTTGCAACTGATTAGTACTTTATACCATCATAATTCTACTTCCTTCCATTCATGTTTATGGTATGTGCACTAGTGCTACTTGGATTTCTTTGAGTTAATTTCGATACTATGCCACTTCGTATACAAGCCTGCTTGTCTTAATACCATTCTGCAATGTCAATAGCGTCAACTCTTTTCTAGTCCTGAGTTTAACTCATTCATAGTTATTTAAGTTGATTCATGATGTTTTCCTGGTTCGTAATTAAACCTGATTGGTGTTTGTTGCACGTTGTTTTGATTTTGTACTAAAACCCTTAGGAAACTATGTTCATGCTCAAAATTGCTCTCTTCCTATTGAATCCTTTATGCATAACTTGCTACAAATCATGTGATAATACTGTTTTAATATTTCGCCTAATATGCTTTCTTGCCACTGCTAGCTTTAATGCATGCCCATCATATGTGTCTGACCTGAATAATTTCTAACCATTTTGTTTATGTATAGCTAGTTACTTAAACCTGTTACTTGTTGTGAGTGTATGCCTTAAATTCTTGTGAGGAACTAATTGATGCCCAGAATTTATCCAAAGGAACTACTTTCTGTCAAATCCTTCATGTACAATCTGCTATTTTCTTGGAGTCAATTCATGAGGAATCCACATGCTAATACTATCCCAACTAGGTCACTCTTTGTAAACTCTAAAGTTATGCTATCATCATGTTCTCACTGATTGCTTAAGATTGCTGGAGGAATCTCAATATATTCAACCTGTTCTTCCTATATGGTCAACTGGGATAGTCCTAATGGCTGTTTGACATGTTAGTCTGGAGTTGATGTGTTTCACCTACCATGAGTCCTTGTACCTTCTCTAAGACTTTGAACCTTTTTGTTATGACTGATATCTGCCTGACACTCAATATGTTAAGTTTCTCCCATTCAAATTAAGTGATTGCTTCCCCATGCCCATTAGTCTGTTTGGTATTCCACTTGGCTGTAAATTAGTTGCAATCATATCCTCATGAGGGTCTCATGTTTAAAGCCTTTCTGTATAATATCTCCTTACTTGTTTTTATGATTACGACTCCTCTAAATTTCCTTATTAGGACTCTTATGTCTAAAGTCCCCTTTAGGTTAATTCTGGACTATGCTTTACTTGGAAATTCTGCTTAACTTTGATTTTCCACATCTTAATCTGTTTCTGGGAAATATAACATGTGTATGCTGTGTATGCCTGTTAAGACTTTGGGTAATCTTATTTGCACGCCTTTAGTTTGGAAAACTCGATTCCTTATAGCCTTAAGGGCTAAGTACTTAGATTTCAGAATTGCTTAATTGGTCTGGCACATAGTTTTTACTTGTACTATTACGTCTAGTTCAGTATTCAATGGGTAAGCAACACAATTGTTTGGGCCTGTTTGTTAGGCCAATATGGTACTGATAGCTGAAGTGCATCAACAGCCATCCGGAGTATGGGCCTACTCATCCACATGAGGCTCTATATTTAGTTTAAAGCCTAGAAGCATCCCTGATTCACTCTGTATTAGGCCTGTAATATTCTTAGCTGGGTCCATGATCATTTATTTGAGTTTGTATTACTACATCTGGGCCTGTAATAGTTGTATAAACGAATAGTGGAGGAGTTAGTGAAAGTGGGGGTTGGGAGACTTTAATTCATGCAAGAAAGGGTAGAAAACATGCCTATAAGACCTAAATGTTTTACTTGCTACTTGCTCAGCATGCCCTATCTCTATATGTCATTAGACAACATGCCTATAGGATCTCGTTGCCAGGAATTGCTTACCTTTTGCAATAATGTGGCTCACCTAGAAAGCATGGCTATAGGACTAATGAACAAACCTGCATTAAAATAACTTATCTCCAAATTGGACCATCTATAGGATCAAAGATGAATAATTATGCGTTTTTGAAGATCCCATAGTCCATGTCATAAGTCACCTAGAGATCATACCTATAGGGTTTTAATAAAACCATTTGTCAAAATAAGTAGATTGTAGGTTCTTATGTTAACTTTTGAATCAATCAACTACATAGAAATCATGCCTATAAGCCTTGCACTATTCAACACTGCTCCGATTTCATGTTTGCCTACCTACAACCGTTCGCGTAATAATTTGGAACATGTTAGTATGAGCCTATGACTGTTTGCGTGCATATATGTCTACATGAGGAGGCAAATTTGAGCTTTCAACTGTTAACTATGTGCAATCCTATTTGTTTTGATTGTGTGCTTAGTTTTATCATTTTTGAGCATCCTAAACAAAGTCTAGAACCACCAAATAGTAGGTCCAAAGCATCTTGGACCATAGGCATGGGGCGGGTAGTGCATGCATAGGACACGATTTAGAATTGAATTAGAGCGCTTTAGGTAAACAACTTGAACATAGTAATCGGGTAACAGGAGATAATAGTCTGTGCCTGCTGAATAATATGAGCAACCTCTACTTTAAGGGAGTTGTAAAGTATTATTTATGTTGCACGGGCTGATCCTTTAGGCTAAAAAACTTAGGACCCCCCCCCCCTTTTCTTTATATGTTTGTTGTTCACGCCTTGTTTCTTGAGCTTGGAATAAATATGTTGTATCCTATAATCTCTAAAGACTTGTACTAATTATTTATATACAGTTTAATTCTTGTGCGATTTGCTTTACAGTTGTTTAACTCTCCTGGGGATATACTTAGGCTCTTACCATAATGAAGTTGACTTATGTGGATTAATGGATTATTTGATGACATGTACACCCCCTTCCTTATTTCCCTTTATTTGTTGTGACATGTACATCCCCTCCCTTATTTCCCTTTATTTGCTTAAATTGTTATGACTCGTACATCCCCTCTCCATTTCCTTCATCTTGTCTAAGACTACTATATCATGTCTCTCCCGTTCCTATCTCCCTATTTGCTTCATTTAATTATGTTCTCACATATTTTCATGAGTTAAACTGACTTCTCTCTCTTGTCTTTCCTTTTTCTTTTCTTTCTCTCGTTTATATTATTTACTATTTTTACGCACTTTCATCATGCAAATATTTGGTAACGTGTTATTATTTTTTCGTAAAGCATGCTTCCAACATCATACTCTATTCGTGCTTATTATCAACATAACGACGCTTCATGAGTGTTCGCGCTTTTCCAAAAACACCCTTTTAAACCGAAAGGCTTATTAGCGGTAGACTAGTCGATCAACGGTGCAATCGACGATTCCGTGACTTTCCCTCTCAAGTTGTCCACTTGAGAGTACTAGTCTACGCCCTCCTAGAAACCACACTTTGATTTGAAATGTACATGCATCATGCTAAACCTAGTATGGATTGATACGTCGGTGACGCATAAACCCGCTTATATAAACCTTGTCCAAAGTCTAATGGGATCTCCATAATCCCAAAGGACACCATCATATTATGTGCATTACTTGGAGGAAACGTGCCAACATGTTGATCATTATTGTGCAAATAGTTGAATCTGGAGGGAAAAACGGCTAAATTTTATTTGCTTGCAGAAAATGAAGCACGAAATTCCCAGGTTTGGTTTGGTCCAAAATATCATGCCTTTGCTAATTGACTGGTGGAACGACCTTGCACCATGTGATAGAAATCATGTGAGGAGAGTACTGGGTAACTTGCCATCTTTGCTGAATATTCAACCCAACTGGGGACTAATTGAGGCAACCACCACGTTCTGGGATGAAACAAGAGCTGTTTTCTGATTTGGCAATATAAAAATGACTTCCTAGAAGAAATATGGGGTTTCGCCAAGTTACCATGGGATAGTCCGGGTCTACTAGTAGTCTGCTACTAGAAAATTGCACCCAACGCGGTTTTCTGAAGATGCTGGGTTGTAAGAAGAATGATGAACTGTAATTTCTATATGAGCGGTATGGGCATAGAAAATCATATCTCCTGCATTATGAGGAGCTAGCCATTACCTCTTTGGGATGGGTGCACCAGCGGGTCTATATCTTCATAGTTTGTTTCTTAGGTCTGTTGATCTTTCCAATGCAAGGGGGAAGAATTCACACTCGCTTAGCCATCGTCTCCAAGACCTTAATAAAGGGTATCGAGGGGCAGAAATACACTATCGTCCTGATGATCTTAGCTGAGATATACCGTGTTCTAGATCAGTTCAAGCATGGCTTCGGATAACACGAGGGTTGTAATCTCTTGCTACAAGTTTGGCTGCTGGAACACTTTCAGAGGGGTGATTATTGCCAGGAGCTTCTACACAGGACGCTGAATGACTAGATAGCCAGTCATTATCCAAAGAAGATGACATTTATTCCAGACATGTTTTTAAATCCTGGAAGTACTATAGGTTGGGTGCATTTCTTCAGTAATCTGACAGACAAGCTACTGCATTGGATGTTTGAGTGGTTTTCTAGTAGCGAGTTCATCATATGGTCCAAGGGAGCCACTCACTTAGTATTCATCGGGCTGCGAGGCATCTACCCTTACGCTTCTATAAGGGTAATAACGCAAGCTGGGAGGAAACAAGTCATACCTCCGGTTTCCAACATGATTCAGTATAAAGAAGATTTCAAAAGAGATGTCATCCTATTCAAGTTTGAAGCCCAATGCATGTGGAATCAAAAGATCATCATGGAGGGAGAGACTATTGAGCCAGACAGATATCATGCCAGTCATATGTACTACTATCTCTCATGGTTAGAAGATGACAGCGCCGAGGAGTCAAACAGGGGGGCCAATCTAAAAGATAAGATCATAGATGAGGTAGCTGAGGTACAGGCGAAGTACAAGAAGCTATGTAAAAGTGTAACGACCTGACCGATCGTTTTGAGTATTTTAGCCGCGATCCCCTAACTTATGCTTCCTCTATGCTATATTGTAGTTATGTAACTTAACGGTGTGTTTGGTTTTGGTTTCGGGTGAGTTTAGGATTGAAATGGGACACATAGTCCCTAAGTTGGAGGTTCAAGTTGTAGGATTTGACCGTAGTTTGTCCTGTATGAAGTGACTCCGGAATGGAAGATTTTGAAAAGTTTGATCGTAGTGGACTTTATTGACATCGAGGTCAGATCCCGATTTCGGAAGTTGGAATATGTCTGTAATGTCATTTATGACTTGTGTGCAAAATTTGAAGTCAATCGAAGTTGATTTGGTATGAATCGACATCGGTTTCGGAATTTGGAAGTTCATAATTGCTTAGGCTTGAATTTGGGTTGCGATTGGTAGAATTTATGTTGTTTGATGTGATTTTGACCTCGAGTTGGTCCATCAGGTGTTTCGGAACTAGTTGGTATATTCGAACGGGGCCCCGGGGGCCCCGAGTGGGATTCGGATCGAATCCGGAATAATTTGGACTTGTTGAATTTTTGCTGAAGGTTGGCAGTTTCTGGTGTCTGTGCACCTACGGAGGGATTGACCGCAGGTGCAGGGTCGCGAAAGCGAGCACTTAGTCGATGATGCGGAGCTGGGCATGCCCAGCTGGGAGCATAGAGCGGAGTGAGGAGTAAGTCATGGCCGCACCTGCGATGGAAATTCTGTAGGTGCGGAGCTGCAGATGTGGCAGTAAGGTCGCAGGTGCAATTTAACTGGTCAGAAAAGGGAAAAATTCAAGGGTTTGGTTCATAATTCATTTTGGGACTTAAAGAGCTCGGTTTGAGGTGAAATTTCGAGGGATTTTCAGAGAGAACTTTGGGTAAGGAATTCTAACTCGTTTTTGATTAATTCACATGAATCTATTGGTAATTTCATCATTTAATTGGTGCTTTGGAGTTGGAAAATTGCGAAAAATTGGTAGAAACTCCTTAGGCTAAATTTTTGAGTTTTTTGAAAGGCGAAAGGAGGTCGGATTTGAATAATTCTTATATGGTTGGACTTGATATCAAATGAGTGTATGATTTTTATAATTTTGGTTGGGTTCCACGACGAAGGCCCGGGGTGACTTTTTGGGTCAATTTTTTTAATTCTTTGCAAAGATCGTAATTTCATTTTTTGAATTAGTTTCCTATAGTTATTGTTATAGTATGAAATAGTTTTGGCTAGATTCGAGTCGTTCGGAGTTAGAAAATCAAGGGAAAGGCCTTCTAGTTGATTGATTTAGCGTGGTTTGAGGTAAGTGACATGTCTAACCTTGTGTGGGGAAAATTCCCCTTAGGATTTGGTATTGTTGTGATGATTGTGATATGTGAAGGCTGTGTACGCAAGCTGACGAGTGTGTGCACATTCTAAACGTTGAAATTTTCGATTTTAGTGATGTAGTTTCCTTTTATGCTTTAATTGTGTTACTTTAACATGTTGTAGTCACCATATTTAGTCTAATTTTACATGTCTACTTATCTTATCTCTTATTTGCAACTTTTCCTACATGTTTAGTTGAATTACTTGCTTTCTTTGATTCTGTAATCATGTTTTGATTGTTGAATTCTTTACTTGAAATATCTATTCTTGGAATATCTTGCCGTTGAATTTGGTATTAAGTTGCAAAGGCCATGGTTAAATATCATTTTATTGATGTACTCTCCGGTTGTTATTGTTGAGACTTTGTGTACATTGTGGTTTAGCCGTGGGCTCCTTATTGTGAAAGTTTTTTATTGTTTGTTTTTTCTGGAAAGTTTGTTGAAATGCATGCGGTGAGATAAGGTGGGCTTGATACGCGTGGCTAGTAGAGGAACTACCAGAAGCCATGCGGTGTGATAAGGTGGGCTAAAATGCGGGATGCTATTTCAGGAAAATAATTTTGAAAACTACATGTAAAAGCTCCCGCGGTGATATAAGGAAAGATTGTGAGTTACTTTTATGATTTGGGACTACGAGGCAGTACCTCGGTAGTGGCCCTTGTTGAACTTTCTCTATTTGCTGTATTTGTCTGGATTGTCTGTCTCCTTAACATGTAAATCCTTGTTTCCTTCTGTGTTGTATTAACTGTCTTGATTCCGTGTTGTTAACTTTCCATAAATTCCTTATTGTTTCGTTTCCACTGTCATTATCATTATATTGTTACATCTTTCGTCTTGTTTCTTATTATCTCCAGCAGGGCCTTGACCTGTCCTCGTCACTACTCTACCGAAGTTAGGCTTCTACTTACTGGGTACCATTGTGGTGTACTTATACTACGCTTCTACACATCTTTTTGTGCAGATCCAGGTACTTCCTATCAGTCTCGGCATAGGTGAGCTGAGGTTGCTTTGGAGACTTCAAGGTACACCTGCTCGCATCTGCAGGCCTCAGAGTCTTCCTCTATCTCGTTTTCCTTAGTTCATTATACTATTATAGACAGTGATGTATATGATTGTTCAGTACTGTTACTTAGAGCTTGTGACTTATATTTCACCAAGTTTTGGGAGTTGTACATATTGAGCTACATATTTTGTTTATGTAGTTGCTGAAGTTTTGAGATTATAAGTTGTTATTTCAATTATTCCGCATGTTGTTAGGCTTACCTAGTCTTAGAGACTAGGTGCCGTTACGACATCCTATGGAGGGAATTTGGGGTCATGACAAGTTGGTATCAGAGCTCTAGGTTCATAGGTGTTATGAGTCACAAGCAGGTTTAGTAGAGTCTCGCGAATCGGTACGAAGATGTGTGTACTTATCTTTGGGAGGCTATAGAACTGTTAGGAAAAGTTTCACTTCTTTGATTTCTTATCATGTGAAATTGTTGACTTCGGGATTCTAAACTTCTGTCGTTCTATTCTCTAGCAGATGGTGAGGACACGCACAGTCGGATCGGATGATCAAACACCCGCACCCCCTGCTAGAGCCGCGAGAGGTCAGGGCCAAGGTAGAGGTCGAGGACGTCCACATGGTGCAGCGAGAACACCTGCATGAGCTACTATTGAGGAGCCACCAGTAGTTCCAGCTGGAGAGCATGCACCTGAGACGCCTGTTACTGCCCCAGCACTTCAGGAGACACTCACCCAGTTTCTGAGCATGTTCGGCACCTTAGCTCAGGCAGGGTTGATCCCACTTGCTCCTGCCACATCTCAGGCTAGGGGAAGAGCATAGACTTTCTCCGCCCGTACCCCAGAGCAGCGGGTTTAGGTTGAACAGGTCCTAGAGGTCATACCAGTACAGCCGGTCGCCCGAGTTCAGCTGAGGTTAGGGCAGCAGCTTCTGAGGGGGAGCAGCTCAGACTCGAGAGGTACAAGAAGTACCACCCTCCTACTTTCAGCGGTTTGGCTTCAGAGGATGCCCAGGGTTTTCTTGAGTAGTGTCCTCGTATCCTTTGTACTCTGGGTATCGTGGAGTCTAGTAGGGTTTCTTTCACTACGTTCCAACTTAAGGGAGTGGCTTATTAGAGGTGGCGAGCAAATAAGTTGGATAGTCTGACTGAGGTAGCTTCACTCACTTGAGCTCAGTTCTCAGACATGTTCTTAAGGGAGTTTGTTCCCTAGAGTCTTTGAGATGCTTGGCAAGCAGAGCTTGAGCAGTTGCACCAGGGTTCTATGACCATATCAGAGTATGTGGTCCGGTTGATTTGTCCAGGCATGCACTAGCCTTGGTTGCTACTGTTAGAGAGCGAGTACGTCGATTTATTGAGGGGCTTAACCCTGGTATCAGATTTAACATGGCTCGAGAGTTGGAGATGGACATCGGATACCAACAGGTAGTGGAGATCGCTAGGAGATTGGAGGGTATGTCGGACTGGGGGAGAGAGGAGAGGGAGGCCAAGAGGCCTCGAGATTCTGGGACATATAGTGGTGCCCGTGCCCCAGTTGCAGCTGATCATGGTAGGGGATGTGAGCCGCCCTATTCATTCAACACTTCCAGCTTCCAGTGGTATTCTGGGCCACTCCTAGGTCCCAGGCTCCCTATTATGCAGCACCATTGTCTAGTGCACCTCCTGCACAGGGTTCTTTCAGTGGTCAGTCTAGCCGATTAGGCCCGAGCTAGCCAGAACAGCAACTTCGTGCGAGAGGTTGTTTTGAGTGTGGTGACACTAGTCATATGGTGAGGGATTGCCCCAAACTCAGGAGGGGTGCACCTCCACAGACTACTCGAGCACGCGTATTCCATCGGGTCCTCAGGCTTCTCAGTCCATGGTTACTGCACCAGTTGCCACTCCACCTGCGCAGCCATCTAGAGGTGGGGGTCGGGTAGGTAGAGGTCGCCCTAGAGGGGGAGGCCATGCCAGATATTATGCACTTCCTGCTAGGACGGAGGAAGTTGCAACTGACTCAGTCATCACAAGTATTGTTTTGGTCTGCCATAGAGATGCATCAGTCTTATTTGATCCAGGCTCCACTTATTCCTATGTGTCATCTTACTTTGCTCCATATTTGGGTGTATCCCGTGATTATTTGAGTTCTCCCCTCTATTTGTCCACACTTGTGGGAGATTCCCTTGTTATTAACCGTGTGTATCGGTCATATTTAGTTGTCCTTACTGGTTTTGAGACTAGAGCCGAATTATTGCTGCTCAGTATGGTAAATTTTGATGTTATTTTGGGCATGGACTGGTTGTCACCCTATCATACTATCCTTGATTGCCACGCCAAGATGGTGACATTGGCTATGCCAGGTCTGCCGTGGTTAGCATGGAAAGGTACTTTAGATTATGTGCCTAGCAGGGTTATCTCATTTCTAAAGGCTCACCGAATGGTTGAGAAGGGATGTGATGCGAATCTAGTATATGTGAGAGATGTCAGTGTTGATACTCCTACCGTGGAGTCAGTTCTGCTGGTGAGGGATTATCTAGATGTATTCCCGGGGGATCTTCCGTGCATGCTGCCCGACAGGGATATCGACTTTGGTATTGATTTGTTACCGGGCACTCAGCCCATCTCTATTCCTCCATATCATATGGCCCTACTAGAGTTGAAAGAGTTAAAGGAGCTGTTGCAGGAGTTGCTGGATAAGGGTTTCATTCGGCCTAGTGTATCACCTTGGGGTGCTCCGGTCTTGTTTGTAAAGAAGAAGGATGCTTCTATGCGTATGTGCATTGATTATTGCTAGTTGAACAAGGCTACAGTGAAGAACTGGTATTTATTGCCATGTATTGATGACCTATTTGATCAGCTACAGGGTGCTAGAGTGTTCTCCAATATCGACTTGCATTCAGGCTTCATCACTTGAAGATTTGGGAGCCAGATATCCCGAAGACTTCTTTTAGGACTCGGTATGGTCATTACGATTTCCTTGTGACGTCTTTGGATTGACCAACGCCTTAGTAGTATTTATGCACTTGATGAACAGTGTATTCCAGCCCTATCTTGACTCATTCATCATCTTTTTTATTGACGACATTCTGGTGTACTCCTAGAGCCGGGAGGATCATGAGCATCACTTGAGGACCGTGCTCCAGACCTTGAGAGAAGAGAAGTTATATTGCAAAACTTTCAATGCGTGAATTCTGGCTTGATTCGGTGGCATTTTTGAGTCATGTAGTGTCGAGTTAGGGGATCAAGGTAGATCTGTAGAAGATTAAAGTAGTGTAAGGTTGGCCCAAGTCGTCTTTAGCTATGGAGATCCAGAGTTTTCTTAGTTTGGCGGGGTATTACCGTCGATTTGTAGATGGTTTCTCATCTATTGCTGCACCTATGACTAGATTGACCGAGAAGGGTGCTCCGTCAGATGAACCGAGGAGTGTAAGGAAAGCATTCAAAAGCTCAAGACAACTTTGACTACAGCCCCAGCGTTTGTGTTGTCTTCGGATTCAGGGTCTTGTACTGTGTATTGTGATGCATCGCATATCGGTCTTGACGTGGTATTGATGCAGGACAGTAGGGTGATTGCCTACGCGTCTAGAAAACTGAAGGCGCATGAGAAGAACTATCATGTCCATGACCTTGAGTTAGCAACTATTGTTCATGCCTTGAAGATCTGGCGGCACTATTTGTACGATGTCCCTTGTGAGGTCTACACCGACCACCAAAGTCTACAACATCTGTTCAAATAGAAGGACCTTAACTTGCGGCAACGGAGGTGGTTAGGGTTGCTTAAGGACTATGATATCACCATTCTATATCATCCCGGGAAGGCCAATGTGGTGGTCGATGCTTTGAGTCGCAAGGTGGAGAGCTTGGGCAATTTAGCATATCTACCAGTAGTAGAGAGGCCATTAACCTTGGATATTCCGATCTTGGCCAACCAGCTTCTTAGATTGGATGTTTTGGAGCTGAGTTGAGTTTTGGCTTGTGTGGTTTCTTGGTCTTCTCTTTATGATCGTATCAGAGAGCATCAGTATAACGACCCCCATCTGCTTGTCCTAGGAGCGGGTTTAGCACCGCGATGCCAAGGAGGTCACTATTGGGGGTGATGGTGTATTACGAATGCCGGGCAAGCTATGTGCTGCCTAATATAGATGGCTTGCATGAGTTGATTCTCCAGGAGTCTCACAGTTCGCGGTACTATATTCTTCCGGGTGCTGCCAGCCACTTTTTCTGCATCACGAGTTATCCCAGGGTGTAACTCGGATGTTTCTTTTTAGTTTCTCGTCTTTTAAATTCCAAATGTAAACCCTGTTATCTTAAAATTCAATGAAATGAAAATCAATATTTCATCTATTCTGATTCAATTATTTTACTTTTCTTCCTTCTTTTCAGTTCTAGTAATGCGGCTTTAAATAACATGACATGCTTGCGGACTTCATGCTCAGATCCAAACGCGCTGTCTAATTGTGATGTAATGAATCAAGAACCGGAATATAATGAAGAAGAGGCTTTTAATGAAATAAAACGAGAATTGGAACAATTCGAGAATAAACCTAAGCCAAATCTAAATGATACCGAGCCGGTTAATTTGGGTAGTTCTGAAGAAATCCGAGAAACCAAGATAAGCATTCACACAGATGAAAAAACTCGAGATGCATTAATCCAACTCTTGTTTGAGTTCAAAGATGTGTTTGCTTGGTCATGCGATGACATGCCAGGGCTCAGTGTTGACATGGTGGTTCATAAATTGCCGACGTACCCTGATTACCCCCCTGTTCAGCAAAAGCAGAGAAAGTTCAAAACTGATATCAGTGACAAAATCAAAGAAGAGATCACAAAGCAGCTGAAAGCAGGAGTGATCCGGGTAGTTCAGTACACCACATGGCTAGCCAATGTAGTCCCAGTGCCAAAGAAAGACGGGAAAACCCGAGTGTGTGTAGACTATAAAGATTTGAACAAAGCAAGTCCAAAGGACAACTTCCCTTTGCCAAACATCCATATTCTGGTTGACAATTGTGCCAAACATGAGATACAATCCTTTGTGGATTGTTATGCAGGATATCATCAGGTGTTGATGGACAAAGAAGACGCTGAAAAAACAGCATTCATCATACCTTGGGGCACACACTGTTACAGGGTCATGCCATTCGGACTGAAAAATGCCGGGGCAACATATATAAGGGCCATGACTGCCATTTTCCACGACATGATGCATCAGGAAATAGAAGTGTATGTGGACGATGTGATCATCAAATCCAAAATTAAGGAGGATCATGTCCGGGATCTGAGAAAATTCTTCGAGAGGTTGCGCAAGTACGATTTGAAGCTGAATCCAGCCAAATGTGCGTTTGGAGTCCCATCTGGCAAGCTCTTGGGTTTCATAGTCAGTCGAAGGGGCATTGAGCTACACCCAACCAAGATAAAGTCTATTCGGGATCTACCCCCTCCCAAAACCAAGAAAGATGTCATGAGTCTTCTGGGAAGATTGAACTATATCAGCCGGTTCATTGCTCAGCTGACTTCTACATGTGAACCCATATTCCGGTTGTTAAAGAAAGATGCGGCCATTAAATGGACAGATGAATGCCAGGAAGCTTTTGATAAAATCAAAATGTATCTGTCGAATCCGCCAGTGTTGGTCCCACCTGAACCAGGGAGACCTCTGTTCTTGTATCTGACAGTCCTAGAAAACTCTTTTGGCAGTGTCCTCGGGCAACATGATGTGACCGGAAAGAAAGAACAGGCCATCTACTACCTGAGCAAGAAATTCACCAGCTATGAAGCCAAGTATACTCTGTTGGAAAGAACTTGTTGTGCTTTAACTTGGGTCGCTCAGAAGCTGAGGCATTACTTGCAAGCACACACCACCTACCTTATAACCAGGTTGGATCCTCTAAAATACATATTCCAGAAGTCGATGCCCACTGGGAGGTTAGCAAAGTGGCAGATCCTGCTCACAGAATTTGGCATAGTCTATGTCACTCACACGGCGATGAAAGCCCAGGCGTTAGCAGATCATCTGGCTGAAAAACCTGTTGATGATGAATATCAGCCCTTGAACACTTACTTCCCGGACGAGGAAGTAAATTCAATTGAGGTGATATCCGAGGAGACCAATATTTGGAAAATATTCTTCGACGGAGCAGTAAACGCAAAAGGCATTGGGATTGGGGCAATCTTGATCTTGCCTGATGGTCAGCATTATCCGGCCACAGCCAGGCTTCGGTTTTTCTGCACAAATAACACGGCTGAGTACGAAGCTTGCATTATGAGTATGAATATGGCGATCACCCAGGATGTTGAACATTTGTCAATCAGGAGAGACTTGGATTTGATCATCCGACAAGCCCAAGGGGAATGGGAAAGCCGAGACATCAAGCTTATTCCATATAAACAACATGTGGAAGATCTGAGCAGACGATTCGAATCAATAGAGTTCAGGTACATCCCACGTTGTCACAACGAATTAGCTGATGCATTGGCTACTTTGGCTTCGATGCTGCCATACCCAGGCAATGCCCACATTGATCCAATGGAGATCCAGATCCGCGAAAGGCATGGTTATTGTAACACGGTTGAAGTAGAAACAAGTACTCAACCATGGTATCACGACATTAAGAGATTTCTGAAAACTAAAGAATACCCGGACCAAGCCAGCGGAGATCAAAAGAGAACCATCAGACGACATGCAAGTGGTTTCTTTTTAAGTAGTGATATCCTATACAAAAGGACCCCGGACCTCAATCTGTTAAGATGCGTTGATGCCGAGAAGGCTGGAAAAATCATGCGCGAAGTGCGTGCAAGAGTGTGCGGACCTCACATGAACGGGTATGTCTTGGTGAAGAAAATCCTCCGAGCGGGCTATTACTGGTTGACCATGGAAAAGGACTGTTTCAGCTTATTTCGAAAATGCCATCAGTGTCAGGTGCACGGTGATTCAATTCATGCACCTCCCACCGAACTACATCCCATGTCGTTACCTTGGCCATTTGTTGCCTGGGGCATGGATGTCATTGGGAAGATCGAGCCAAAAGCCTCAAATGCGCATAGATTCATATTGGTGGCCATCGATTACTTCACAAAATGGGTTGAAGCAATCACTCTCAAATTTTTTACCAAGAAAGTGGTGGTGGATTTCGTGCATTCCAATCTTATATGCCGTTTTGGCATCCCCGCGACCATCATCACAGATAATGCTGCAAATCTGAATAGTCATTTGATGAGTGAAATATGCGAACAATTCAAAATAACGCATAGGAACTCTACTCCATATCGGCCCAAAGCCAATGGTGCCGTAGAAGCAACAAACAAAAACATCAAGAAGATTTTTAGGAGGATGATTCCAAGTTCCAGGAAATGGCATGAAAAGTTGCCGTTTGCATTGTTGGGGTACCGCACCACTGTGCGCACATCGATTGGAGAAACTCCATATCTTTTGGTTTATGGCACTGAAGTCGTGGTACCGGCGAAAGTTGAAATTCCTTCCCTGCGGATTATCGTTGAAGCTGAAATTGAATACAGCAAGTGGGTCAAAACCCGCCTGGAACAGCTAACCCTGATCGATGAAAAGCGGATGGCCGTAGTCTGCCATAGGCAGTTATATCAGCAAAGAATGGCTCGTGCTTACAACAAGAAAGTACGACCCAGAAAGTTTGAAATGGGGCAAATTTTAAGACGAATTCTTCCCCATCATCAGGAAGCAAAAGGAAAGTTCACTCCTAATTAGAAAGGCCCATATATCATCAGAAAGATATTGCCGAGAGGAGCACTGTACTTGGGAGACATTGAAGGAAACGATCCCGAAACAGCAGTGAATGCAGATGCCGTCAAAAGGTACTACGTGTAATCTTTCCGACTGAGAGGATGAACGCCTCCATTCTCGCTACCTCAAATACTCCAATCCTTTGCTAACCCTTTGAGCCGGTTATTCTTTCTTGATTACCCTCTTTGGAACTCGAAAGCGTCACAGCAAAGTTTAGTTGGAAAAAAAAAAAGAGAAAAAGATAAAAAAGGAGAAAAAGAAAAAGAAAAAGAAAAAGAAAAAGAAAAAAAAAAGAAAAAAGAAAAAGAAAAAGAAAAGGAAAACAAAACAAAAATCCAAAACCAACGTAGCCTGAACTACGTCTGACTTGATTCCGAAAGGATACGTAGGCAGCCTCTCCCTGATGTTCAGTCACACCAAAATAAAAATCCAAGTTTCCCTATAGTGAAACTGGGGCAGATGTTATAATGGTTCGGCGGTGTCTCGCCTGAAATGTTCCAAAGTTGTAATTCAATCAAAACTCTCTTTTGCCAAATCCCGTTCAAGTCCTTCCGATCAATCGGTGAAAGGTTTCCAAAATCAGAAAATGCATTCAAAATGAGAGAAATAAAATGAGAGGGTCTTATTGGTGAAAACCCGTACGGGCACTGTAAGGCGACGTGAGCAGAGAAATTAAAAATGAAAGAGTCTTGTTAATGAAAAATCGCAAAGAGCACTACCAGGCGACAGTGAGAAGAGAATGAGAGAGGTTAATTGGTGAAAACCCGCAAAGGGCGCTATTGACGGATAAGCAGGAATCCTTGCCACTATTGGTACTGAAAGAGTACTAGCAAGGTTTCTCAGTTTCAGAATACGAATTGTGATGGGTTCGTGAGAAAGTTGGATAGTTGCGTAGATCGGGCATCCAGTCCAAGAAGCATGTCATGCCTATGTGAAGTCTACATATACCCCAGATAAGTCCTTCTCTCTTCCCCGAAAGGGACGCTTTTCTAAATTCATTCTCTCGCTTTTCGTTTACTTTCCTTTGAATCCCTTTCGATCTACTTCTGCTTCCGAAACTAATACAAAGAAAAGATGTCAAGACTAGTTTTATAGGGTCCCGCTTAATAACAGCCAGATCCAAAAGAATGTACCAGCCTCAGCGGGTGCATCGAGTCGACCATGACTGGCCGTGATGGCTGATGCTCCGAAACCCCAAAGTTGTGAAAAATGGGAAGAAAACCAAAAAAGAACCCCAGAGACAAGAAAAGGTCAAAAGACAAAACCCCATATGGGCAAGTTGTCACAACAAATGTACAAAATTGAGTCCCTCGGTTCAAGAAAGAAATCAACTTTCAGAAAACCAAGCAAGAAGCAGAGGTTCTCGCCAAAAGTTAAGCTGGGATCGAGTGATCATAATTATCAAGGCCACAAAATCAATCACCGTTTCATACTAACAATTGCTCTTTGTTTGATAACAGGAAATTGGTGCAATCCAAAGCAACCTTACAAGATGCAGGTGTAACCAAAAGGAAACTGCACAAAGGTCAAAAACAACTTTAAAGCATTAGACAGAGGAAAGTCTCCTCTAAACTCTTCTCTGCATTATTTTGGATTTCTTTGGCATAACCCAAAGGTCTTTTCCTTCATCCTCGGCATAACCCGTGGATCCCTTTGGCATAACCCGAAGGTCTTTTCTCATCCCCAGCATAACCCGTGGATCCCTTTGGCATAACTCGAAGTTCTTTTCTCATCCCCGACATAACCCGTGGATCCCTTTGGCATAACTCGAAGTTCTTTTCTCATCCCCGACATAACCCGTGGATCCCTTTGGCATAACCCAAAGGTCTTTTCCTTCATCCTCGGCATAACCCGTGGATCCCTTTGGCATAACCCAAAGGTCTTAACCTTCATCCCCAGCATAACCTGTGGATCCCTTTGGCATAACCCAAAGGTCTTTTCCTTCATCCTCGGCATAACCCGTGGATCCCTTTGGCATAACCCACAGATATTTTCCTTCATCCCCGGCATAACCCGTGGACCTCTTTGGCATAACCCAAAGATTTTATTTTTCTTTTATCCCCGGCATAACCCGTGGACCTCGTTGGCATAACCCAAAGATCTTTGTTTCCTTTTTCCCCAGCATAACCCGTAGATTCCCCGGCATAACCCGAGGACCTCTTTGGTATAACCCAAAAATCTTTATTTTCTGTTATCCCCAGCATAACCCGTGGACTCCTTGGCATAACCCAAGGGCCTTTTTCTTTTACCCTGGCATAACCTAGGAATTCTTTTTCTTTTTCCCCAGTAGAATCGGTTGATAACACCCTTGGCATAACCTGAGAACTTTACTTGATCTAGCATAATTCGGTCGGCTTCCCAGCATAACCTAGCAATCCTTCCTTTATTTTTCTGTTTTCAATAGATAAATAGTTTAGCTTTTTAGTTACAAATAATTCACAAATTTTTCCCAATGAAACTGGGGCAGGATAATTTTGTTCGCTTGATTTGGTGTGGTGTCCAAGTAGGTTTCTTTGAGGCTTAGGGTTCGAGATGACTAAAAGAATGAATCTCAATCCAGAATAAAGAAAAGAAGAGAACAAAAGGGAGCAAATTCAAATGCTGCAATGAACAAGGACGCAACATATTCAAATTTGACGGAAGTCATAAGCTTCGCATGTCTTACCTTGATTCAAAAGTTGAAGAAAGAACCAGCACCTACAGCTGACAAGCATCAAGATTCAGATCGGAGTCTGCCTCGAAAACCAGCTAAGACTCAAGATCAAGCTTCCAAAATCTGTAGATAGGAACCTTGTAATTCATAGTTTAGTAGACATGGCTAGTTTAGCTTTTTATTTATCCATTTTTGGTGTAATAAGGAGCGCAGCAAGCAGTAACCGCAACAGCAACAGCGAAAATCACACCTTCCTGGTAGTCCCAGCTACCAAAACTTCCCGAACTACACTGACCTGATTCCTTTATAGCCAAGGATATGTAGGTAACCTTTGAAGTGAGGTTCGGTCAGACTCTTTTCAAAAATTCTTCTCATGGAGTGCCGGATAGGAAAAAATCCCGCAGAATTGCTCATCTTATCTTTGCCTGAAAACCCTTCGTGTCTCCGAGCAAAGAGGGGCAGCTGTGAGCACGTGATTTTTGCCATACCCGAAATACTCCTATAAATCAATAAAATAATTTTAATTAGTTATTAGACCTTTTAGGAATTTTATTAGATTTTAATTACTTATATTTCCTTGTTTGTTTAATTTTTAAGTAATTAACTCATGAAAATACCCAAAAATATCATGCATTGCATTTAGATTATTTTTACATTTTTTGGATTGAATTAGTAGTTGTTGGTTTTAAAAGATTGAAAAATCATAAAAAAAATAGTTCATTTTACACTTGTCTTAATTTTTAATCTCTAATTCCTAGAATCAAGCGTTATTATAATTTTTCATAAATAGTTATTTATCTTAATTTTACATTTAGGTAAATTAGGATTTTTTACTAAGTCTTCTAGTTTTTAACATTAAAAAGAGAAATTAAAAAAAAACAAAAGAAATTAAGAAAAGGAAACAAAGAGAAAGGAAAATCGGATTGGGCTGGTTTATATCAAATAAAACCAGGCCCAATTTGAGCGTACCGGATAGCCTAAACCATTCCCCCTTTCTTTAAACCAAAATGACTCTGTTTCAGCTAATCGACTCGTCTGAGCCGTTGATCTCAACAGATCCAACGGCTCAGAACTAACGTCCCCTTACTATAAAAGTGTCGAAACCAGCCCTACCCCCCCTCCTCATTTCCTTCGTTCTCAAATCGACCCCCTTTGAAAACCCTAGCCGCCCCTTCAACCTCCCGCAACCATGGCTGCTACACCCTCAAATCCACCCCAAAATCGTTTACAATCACACATAAACAACAATCGATCCCTTCTCACCCCGAAACTACACTCAACTTCAACCAAAATCCCTAAAAAGCATTCCGATTTTTAAGTCAAAAAGTCAGAAACCCTAAAATTCAAAATCGAAGCTTTGTGGAGCCGATTTTGAACCAAGATGAACTTTAACCGTGTGTTCTTAACAAGAACACACGGTTAAAGTCGATTTGGGTTTTAAAAAATCAGAGTTTTAAGGAGATTTTAGTCCGAGTTAACTAATTTCTCTTTTTCTTTCCATTTTTTGTTTTCTATAAATGATTAGTTAGGTATTCTCATCTCCTACTCCTTTCTTTAGTTATTAGTTTTTGATTTTTTTTAGGGGTCATAAAAGTAGTCCGTTTCTTGTTCTGTGGTAGTCCATAGATTAGTTTAGAATGGTCGAGTCGTCAAGACTCAATAATGGTTACAGTTTAAAGAGGTCACGGATGAAAATAGGTTTTTGAAATGAAAACCCAAAAGATTGGGTTGAAATACTGTTTGGACCGGGTCATTTTGACCCATAAGATGATTAAAATTAGAAATGGGTTAATCTGAGTAGTAATCTATAGAAACTTCTAGCAAGCCCTTGGTGGCAATTAAATAAATCAAAAGGGAAACATTAGGGGTAAAAACATACTTTTAAAAAGTTAAAAACAGAAATCTGTTAAGAGGGATCTCTGGTCACGGACATAAAAAAATCTGTTGAGGGGGAGGGTAATATTATGTGAGTCGAATTCCTAATAACGGAAAATCTAAAACAAAAATCTAAAATATTATGACTTTTTGGCATATAAAAGGGGGACTGGGATAGACGAAAGGGAGATTTTTTTTTGAGCACTCATAGATATCATCATCATTCATAGAGTCATTCAACTACATGGATACAATTTTATTCCAAAAGAAAATTAGAATCCTAAGAAAACAGAAAACTTCTAAGTGTTCTGCTAAATCTCTGGCATTTTGATTTTTGAAGTGGATCGAGATGTGGTTGCTGTTTGCTTGCCGCTTCCTTGTCAAAGTTGTTTAGGTGTTTGCTTTATATAGGTATGTTTGAATACATCCCTGTAATTTCAAATTAAAAGCATGAATGAAGTGAGTTATTTGCTGTTTAACACTGCACGATTGGCACATTTACTAGTTCAATCTCTCTTATCCTTGAGGTTCTGTTCGTTCTGCTTAGTTTGCTCACTTATGATTGATAATTATTTCTGTGTCACTGAATGACTATTGTTATGCGTGTTCTCTCTTACTTGAGATTCTGTTTCTGTTTGTTCTGCTTAATTTGCTCACTCATGACTGATAATTAGTTTTTGTGTCACTGAATAACTATTGTCGTACATGTTCTCTTTTCATTGAGGTTCTGTTTTGTTCTTCTTAGTTTGCTCACTCGTGACTGATAATTATCTATGCTCGTATTGAGTTTGATTGAAATTATGGTTCAGAACTGCTCTTAAATTATCAGTGGTTATCAATAATTGTTGGTCTTCTATTAGTAACTTTACTGCTATGATATAGAATACCTAATGTATTGTAAAACAACATTTGCTTGACCAATAACAGAACATTTAGTTGATATACTCGAAGTTAATTACAATAAGAACCAATCTATCCCATCTCTGCTGTTCTGATTGATCTTCCTCATAATTGTATAAGTAATATTGAATCTGATAGAGTTCATGCCAATGAATACACACTCAATTCTATTTTCTGTTTGGAATTAGGCTATTTTCTGAGATTTAAAACATGGCTGTTGTGAAGATTCAAAACATAAGTACTTCTAAAATCTGCACACTGTGCTTATAGATTTAGAACTAAAATTCAAAGAATGATTGTGCCTGAAATTGATATAAAAACTCAAAAATCTAGAATTAGTGACAAACTTTAAATTGTGGCTGTTTTCTGAAATTAGTGTAAAATTTCAATTTCCAGCTGTTTTTCGAGTGCTGATGTTTAAAATTAACAGATAGTCGTTATTCTGGAAATAGTGCTATAGTATAAAATTTCGAATATAGTTGTTTTATGGAGTTAATGGCTAGGTTTGTAATTGGGCTCATGTTGATAGGCCTGTTTTAAGTTTGCTGTTCTGGAAATAGTGCCGTTAATGTAACATTCGGAATGTAGTCATTTTTTTATGAAGTTGATGGCTATGTCTGTAATTGGACTCATGTTGATTGGCCTGTTTTAAATTTGTTGTTCTGGAAAAAGTGCTGTTAATGTAACATTCGGAATATAGTCGTTTTTTTATGAAGTTGATGGTTATGTCTGTAATTGGGCTCATGTTGATTGGCCTGTTTTAAATTTGCTGTTCTGGAAAAAGTGATGTTAATGTAACATTCGGAATATAGTCGTTTTTTTAATGAAGCTGATGGCTATGTTTGTAATTGAGTTCATGTTGATTGGCCTATTTTTAAATTTGCTGTTATGGAAATAGTGCCGTTAATGCAAAATTCGGAAGGTAATTATTTTTATGAAGTTAATGGCTATATTTGTAATTGGGCTTATGTTGATTAGCCTATTTTAAGACCCTAGAGCCCAAGTAGACCCTATGTTTAACTAGAAACCAATTAAGTTCCCTGCTATTGGTTTGACACTTTAGACATAAAGATTTGCTTAATTAATAGAGGTGAGCCATACAATTAATTACGATCACTTATGGCCCTCTTAATAATTAAATACAAGGTTTTAAACATTTAAGCCTTAACGCTTCAAACCTTCGTAGCTTGCTTTTAGGCGCGATTAACAACATTGTGACTATGGGTACGGTTCCCGTGACATAGTAACAATGTCAATTTCGAGGGTGCCTTTAGGTGATTCGATTTCAATCAAACTCAAATAATAAAAGTGTTCAAATAATTTGAGGCGTGTCATGCCAAATGAAATCTCCAAATACATGGCCCTCATTAATCAAATACTTAGAAAAATCGAGGTGCGCTGTTTAATGAATTTCATGGCCCTCGAAAAGCTAAAAACGTGTAGTTGGTTTAGGAGTATTATTCTAATAACTTAATTCCCAAAACCCGGGTGTGCATTTATGTGACCCAAAATTCAAATCCCGATATTTAATGAAGATGTGTTACGGATCACGGGTGCATTTATGTGACGTGGTCCATGACATATTTTAGATTAACATTGCAATTCTCCAATAATTCTGAAAGCGAAAAAGCGGGATAAAGTAAAATACACTATAGGCTAGAATATGTGTTAAAATCAGATAATAAGCCGATTATAACAATTGAGCGACCGTGCTAGAACCACGGAATCCGAGGGTGCCTAACACCTTCCGTCGGGTTAACAGAATTCCTTACCTAGAATTTCTGGTTCGCAGACTTCGTTAAAAAGTCGAAATTTTTTCTCGATTTGGGATAAAACCGATGACGTGGGACACCAATCTAAAATTCCAAGTGACGACTCTGAAAATAAATTAAATAATTCCATTTCGAATAATATCACTTTAATTGGAAAAACTCTTTTATATACTTCTCACGGGATATACGAAAAAGAGGTGTGACACTCTTATATATTCAATTTAAAACAACATGGTGTTTATGGACTATGAATTTTCGTTAAGATCTGTGGTGGTAGCAGATGAAAAGTACGAATTTCCCATCGCTATTTAGATGAATCTCCTAGTTTGGTCCTTTTTTGTACATTGATTTAGTCCGTGCCCTTTTCTGTCTATTAACTTTTAGCTAAATAAAATTTACAATAAAAGTACTATTAGTTACAATAGTTATTCAAAATACTTAAAATTATTTTGCAAAAAATATAATCAAAGAAAATATTGTTTGACTCCCCAAATAATAATAATTACAATTTTTTTCTTGGAAACAGAGAATAAGAAATTTACCAGGCTAAACACTTCATCGTCTCAATGATGTTTCTGAAGAAGATTTCAGAGCCCCAACAACATTGTCAACAAGTGTTGATTAATTAACGAAAGCAACCAATAAACACAAGCTTTTACATCCACTAGAATATCTGTGGGCTTCTAACACTACTCTTTTTCTATATCGACCATCGTAATAAAATAATTTTTAAATTATTTAAGATTCTTAAGGGAAAAAATATCTGGAGAACAAGAGCGGCTTTAATTGAGTAACTTAGGTCCCTAAGCAATTTAAACTACTCTATTTTTCTGCATGAGCTTTGTACAAATTTTATTCAAAATTTACAAAATCAATTCAAATCCAAATCCAACAAAACTTGAATTTTTCCCAAGAATAAAGTTGTGAATTTTGAGAGCAAGAAGAGAAGTAACGTTAGATAGAATCTTATCTTGTTCCATTTTTATATTCGAGACAAATACAATTATTAAGAATCTACTTATGATAGTTATCACTAAGGGTAAATTAATAAACTTATAATTTGCTTATATTAATGATAAATAGGTTAAAAGAATTATCATAAACAAATTAAAATAAGGAAAGGAAGCGTGATATTTTAAAGTACATGAAAAATTGGTGTTACGAATTGAAACTCGAGAGGAGGTCTCTAAAATAATATCTACATCACCTTTTAAAGGGTAGAGAACCCCGCTTATTCTAAAACTCGACAAGAAGAATGAGATAATTGTTACTATTAATAGGTCTAGGAGTCATGTGAAATCAAAATTTTACTTACTTCGAGGGAATTCCTTTTGTGTTAAAATTAGGGGTACGTGGGTCTGGTTGTTTGGATTTTTCAATTATCAAATTAAATTAATAGTGTCGGATCTTTAACATTTACAAATTAAATTAAATTAACAAAGTCGGGTTTTTCAATCTCGAATTTTTCGGGCTTTTTTGGATTTTCGGATTTTTTTTCCGGTAAAGTCTTCATAGCATAAAATATGTAACGTGTGTTCCAAATATTTCTTAAGTCCTAGTAAAATACAACTATATAATGTGTTTTCCAAGAAACTAACACAATAATATGAGATAAGTCATAGCATTATACTAAAATATTCAATAACAAAGATAAAATAATAAAATTACTTAAAACAAATATTGCTAATGTCACGCCCAAAATCCAACTAGTCGTGATGGCACCTAACTTCACCCGCCAGGTAAGCTAAATACTAACAATCCAATTCAATTAATATTCAACTGACTCTAATACACTCCCCAAGGACTGCTAGTACAAAACATGAGCTTCTAAGATTAGAATTTATAAAACTGATGTGAAATAAAAATATGTCATCTGTTGGAAATATATATGAACAGATTAAAAATTCTAAAGCTACCATGAACAAGAGGCAGCAATGACTGGAACGCAGGTACATCTTCAGATCCAGCTCTCGCCATTTACAACAATATTAACATCCAAAATCTGCACACTAGGTGCAGAAGTGTAGTATGAGTACAACCGACCCCGTGTACTCAATAAGTAACAAACCTAACCTTAGGTTGAAAGTAGTGATGAGTTGGGACAAAGATCAGAGTCCAACTCAATAACTAACAAACCTAACCTTAGGTTGAAAGTAGTGATGAGTTGGGACAAAGATCAGAGTCCAACTCAATAACTAATAACATCTCATAATAATACAATTTAAAGCAGCACAACTAATAACTTAATAATAAAATGCTCAGCCCGTATAAAATTCTGGGAAAAAATAAATATTTTCTTTTTAATATAACAGTAAAACTCAAATCTTTTGCCGAAAGTCACCGAAAATATGAGTAAGTCTGAATTATGTGATTTTTCTCAAAAACTTTAACGATAGATAAGAAATCTCATTATTATATGGCATGAGGAAAAATACTTCTCTATACCTACATATCAAGTATACATGTCTGACGCAATGCATCACAATGATGAACTCATGTACCCACACTCTCAGAATACTCAATCTCACAGTACTGTATATGGTCAATCTAGCCCATGGAAGATCCATCCCAAATATATATATATATATATATATATATATATATATATAATAACTGACATTCAGTCACTCAGTACTGTACATGGCTAATCCAGTCTAGGGAACTCCATCCCAAATATAATAAATGATTCGGGCAATATGCATGCCTAGGGAAGTCCATCCCGAAAATATAAAATCAACTGCGGTCACTGTAGGGGGTGCAGACTCCGAAGGGGCTCCCTCAGCCCAAGCGCTATAATCCGCACGGACAACTCACGCGGTGCATGGACAACTCACGTGCTATAGTATTAATATTTGGATCCGCACGGAAAACTCATGTGTTGCACGGACAACTCACGTGCTATAGTATCAATATCTGAATCCACACGGACAACTCACATGTCGCACGGACAACTCACGTGCTATAGTATAATATCTTAAAATCAGGCCCTCGACATCACTCAATCATCATTCTCTGAAACTAGCCCAAAATGATGATATGATGTATCAATAAATAATAATAGAGACTGAGATATGATATGCAATGAATGTATATGACTGAGTATGAAAATTCAATTTAAATAAATAACTCAACAGCAAAAATAACCTCAGTGGGTTCCAATATTACCAACATAAACCTAAGCATGATTTGTAACAAGCGTCACAGCTCAGTTTCTCTAATACATAAAAATACATAAAAAAATACAAGTTAATTGACTATACAGCTCTACGGAATCAACTGAGTCTCAATTTCTACGATGCATGCGCAGATGCCCATCACCTAGCATGTGCGTCACCTCCAACAAATCACATAACACGTATAATCAGGGTTCATACCCTCCAACTCCAAGTTTAGAAGTGTTACTTACCTCGAACAACCCGAATCTAATGTCGAGCAAGATGAACAATACTCCAAAAATTCCATTCCGCGCGTATCAACCTCTGAACGCCTTCCTATCTCCTTAATTCCAAGTCAAACGATTCGAAACTAGTCAAACAATGTGCAAATTAATCAAAATATACTTCCATACTTGCAATTTAACAATTTATAAAAATTCCCAACTCCACTCGAAAAGTCAACCAAAAGTCAACGGTGGGGCCCACGTCTTGAAATTCGACAAAAATTATCCAATCCAAACCCCATTCAACTACGAGTCCAACCATACCAAAATTTCTCAAATTCGACCACAACTCGGCCTTCAAATCCTCAATTTAAAGTCTATAAAATGTCTACCATTTTCAACCCAAAACACTAATTTAATGATAAAAACAATAATAGATTCGGGTAATTTAACCAAAATTGAGTTAAGAACTTTACCCCGATATTTCCCTTGAAAATCTCCCGAAAAACGCCTCTCCCGGAGCTCCAAATCGTCAAAAGTCCCATTTTCAAAACTTAAATCTGCTGCCCAGTCATTTACCCTATGTGATCGCGGAAAATTCTTCGCAATCGCGAAACACAAAAATTTCCAGAGCATTTTTACTCTATGGACATTATGTCCTTAACATTTGCACTGCACACATGAAGTTAAGGACAACATTTATACTGCACATATGAAGTTAAGGACATGAGGTCCTATAGTTTAACAACAAAATGTGCAAATACAAATTAAGGACATTATGTCCTTAACATTTACACTGCACATATGAAGTTAAAGACATGGTGTCCTAAAGTTTAACAACTGAAAGTGCAAATACATGACACTTTCTCCTTAATATTTATACAACATTCATGAAGTTAAGGACGCCATGTCCTTAATATTTACACAGCACCCATGTCTAGCTCAAGGATATTTTCGTCCGGACGGGTAATAAATTATTAAGCACTGGCTAAAAAGTAAATACAGTTTAAACAATGGATAAAAAATAAAAATATCTCTAATTAGTGATTAACTATGCACTTCCCCTAAAGAAGGTAAACAAAAATATAAATATTAACATAAACTGCAAAAATTAATAGTACTAAGCTCAACAACCTTATGTAAGTTGTCCGCAATAAGTACCTTGATTATGTAGGTTGTACTTGGACACATATTTCTGCAAAAATATGATTGAAGCATTAGTATACCACGTATACTCTATAGCGTCAAATGGACTGATAATTAAAATTAGAATTGAAATGGATCAGTCGAAAGGGAAAAACAAGAAAAACTCTTACGTATTCAAATTAAAATAGCATCGTGTTTATGGACTACGAATTTTCATTAAAATTTCTTGGTGTAGCAGATGAAAAGTACGAATTTCCGATCTCTATTTGCGTGAATGTCCTAGTTTGTTCCTTTTTTGTACATTGATTTAGTCACTGCCCTTTTCAGTACATTAACTTTTAGCTATCGCGGGAATTACATTCCGTTTGATTTATTGTTCTTCATTGTTTTATAATGTATTATATTGTATCGTTTTATGAATACAACTTTTAGATAGGTTGTATTGTTTGTTGTTGTTAAATAATATTTTGCTATTTGATTTGACTGTATTGTACTGTACTGTAACTGATAAGTTTACTAAAATATCCTTAATTATTTAAATATTAAATTTATCAAAAATTATACATAAAAATAATTTTAAAAAATCACTTTCTACTAATTTATCACCCAATAAAAGGCAAAACACCTTTAAAGAAAGCAGAACAAAGGAGCGAGACAGAAGAAGGCGAAACAAAGGAGCACAGCTAATTAGAATTATAGGTAAAAGCAAATTAGGAGATATAATAAAACAGAAGAAGGCAAAACACCTTTAACGTTGGCGGTAGAAGTTATAGCCAAAAATAAAGTAGGCTATAGGTTGGAGATTTGGAGTTAAAATAAAAAAAAGATAAAAGGTAAAATAAAATTATGAAGTAATAAGTTAGGGCATAATCGAAAAAAAATAGAAAACAATCACTACATCAAATCAGTTGTTTTAAAAAATGAGACATTTTATTGTTCCAAAATAATAAATCTAATAATACAATACAATCAATTTTAACAAAACAATTAAAACAAATATTACTCTGAGATAACAACATAATACCATACAATAGGTAACAATCATCCAAACAAGCTGTTAGCGGGCTGGACCATCTCCAGTATTGCTTATACCATATCTCAACCGCAGAACTTGGCCGGGCAAGGCCAGTCTGTGATAGCGGGCTTGATCTGCATATTCGCGAAATCCTCCTGCAATCACGACTCCCCTACTTTCATATCTTATTTTATTTTTTAATTTGTTTTAATCTTTTCGGAGGGAGTTAAATTAATTAGTTTATGCTATGAATTCTGAAATAAATTTTTAAGTTTTTAAATAAAATTTACAATAAAAAGTATTATAAATAGTAATAGTTAATTATTCAAAATATTTAAAAATTATTTGTAAAAATATGATTAAATTTTTTTATTTGATTCCTCAAATAATAATAGGTTATTTTTTTTTGAAAGAGAGAATATAAATATTTACCAGGCTTTACATTTCATCATTCCTTTTTTCTGAAGAAGATTTCTGAACCTCCTCTCGTAATTTATTCTCCAAAAAGATTGTCACGAGTGTTGCTTAATTAACGAAAGCAACCAATAAACACTGTTATCAATTTGTATTCAAAAATATATTCTGAAAACAGAAACTAAGTAAAAATATAAATGTAGAAGAAGTAGAAACTAATATGAACTTCCTGAATTCACAGTGTTTTTTTAAGGAACTTAATTCCCTTATAGTACCTGACATTTAAGATTATTTCCTTCAAGAATAGAGCAGATTACCCTCACTGAAGGAATAACCTGGTATCTGTTATAGCAAAAATGACTATTTACGCAAAACAAAATCGAAAATGAAATAGTTAAATTACCATTAATGTTAGTAAAATATTAATATTAACATGAAATTTGGTCCAACAAATTAATCAATCAATCAAATTATTTAATCGAAGTGGAAGCACGACGACACGAAACTTGCCTTCTTCTCAACTCTTTAAGAGCTTAAAAAGTACAATTGTATATAAATCCTCCAAATATGGAAAATGATCCTTTTTAAAGGATTAAAATTCAATTTTTCCCCCCTCTATTTCACACACACATCATTTTTGAACTGTAAAACCCAAGAAACACATTTACTGGGATCTGTGGGCTTCTAAAACTACTTTTTCTCTTTATCGACTATCATAATAAAATAATTTTTAAATTCTGTAAGATTGTTAAAGAACCAAAAAAATCTGTGAGGACAAGAAAGAACTGTTT
The DNA here is from genome assembly GCA_002018475.1 of Nicotiana obtusifolia. Lineage (NCBI taxonomy): Eukaryota > Viridiplantae > Streptophyta > Magnoliopsida > Solanales > Solanaceae > Nicotiana > Nicotiana obtusifolia. The sequence goes on along the minus strand of MCJB01012949.1, from coordinate 81,906 downwards.
TGAATTTTTGTCCTTAAGCAATTTAAACTCCGCTATTTTGCTGCATGAGCTTTGTACAAAAAAGATTCAAAATTTTACAAAGCCAATCTTTTTTTTCTTTTTTCTTTTTTTTATTTTTTATTTTTTATTGTTAAGTTTGTCCTATTACTCCATATTTGAAGATAATATAATTTTCTAAAAATAGTCTAAATTTTACATATTAAAGGCACCAAACACATATTTTATTAACAAAGCCAATTGATATCCAAATCTGAGGGGAAAAAATTTTTTGATATCCAAATCCAATAAAACTTGAATTTTTTCCAACAATAAAGTTGTGAATTTTGAGAGGAAGAAGAGAAGTAACATTAGACATAATCTTATCTTGTTCTGCTTTGATTTTTGAGAAAACACAATTATTTGTGATCTACTAATGATAGTTATTAGTAAGGGTAATTTAATAAAATTATAATTTTTTTAAATGATAAATAGATCAAAAGAATTATCACAAGCAAATCGGAAAAGGGGAAATAAGCACAATATTTTAAAGTACAAGAATACAATTATGAATTCCTGAGGGGTAAAATTTATTTACATCCCTCAAGTTTGCTTTTAAAAATCAAACTCATCCTCCAACTTTGAGCAATTATCATTCTGCTCCTCATATCAAAGGTGACTTCTTAAAATACTGATGTTTGGTGTAAAAGATATATAATTTTTATGTAAAATACCTCATATTTGGCTTTTGTGTTATGAAATAGGCTTGTTAATTGCGTCGATTTATGTTAAATTAAGGTGTTTTTATGTGTAGGAATGAGTCGGGAGCAATTGGGGGCGAAACGAGCAAGAAACGAGCCAAAATGAGACGAAAGCAGACGAAAAGGCATTGGGCGCCACATGCAGCGCCTGGCGCCACCTGTGGCGCTGGAGGCAGAACCTGGAAAAAACTCACTGGACGCAGCGCCCTGGCAGCACCTGGTGCCAGCCAGGGCGCCGACTTCGGAAAATTGTCCTAGTCCGTCTAGGAGTCCACTATTTCGACCCTACCACTTCCCAACTCCTATATAAACACCTCCAAACTCAATAGGAAGGGGGAGAACATGATTTGGGAGCCAAGAACGCCACGGAACATCGCACAGAAGCAATCGATCTTCAGTTCTTCATCTCTGTCTAGTATTTTTATAGTTTTTTCAACACTTATTATTTTGATTATTCTGAACATGAGTGGCTAATCACCCCTTGTTCTGGGGTTGTGATTAGCCATGAATATTGTGATTCGAAGTTGACAATTTCGTGTTTATAATTCATGATCATATGGTTGTTTCTTCAATTCTATGCCTAATTGCTTAATTTTTTGGCCATCAATTAAGTTCTATCAATTATCTATGCTATGTTTGGGAAAAACTATGTTTAGATTAGAAAAGAATTGAAGAAAACATGTTCTTAACCTTTTAA
>MCJB01012949.1:0-80452 GCA_002018475.1 Nicotiana obtusifolia | reverse complement strand
CGGATTCGTGGTTAGGATAGGAATATACTTAATCACCATGTTTAATTGAATATCGTATTTTTATTGCATTCTTGATAGATTAATTCCATAGGAATATAGGTGTTAATCTTATTAAGAATAGGCGAATAGTACTTCGGAAGAAGGCTATGAGCATGTTTATCGATTAATTAGCAACCATACATGAATTATATGAAGGGAAAGTTAATTAGAACACAATAGGATTGGTAAAATAATCACAACCCTGGAATATTTGTTTTATTGATTACACAACACGTAATTTGTTCATTGCAATCATTAGATATAAATTAGCTTTATAATTTAGAATAATCCATCTATTGAAACTCGACTTTTGCTTGTTTAAATAACAATATTAGTCCGTTAGAAAGTAGTTATTTTGAGTCCCTGTGGGTACGATAACCTGGACTTACAATCCTATATTACTTGTCGACCGCGTATATCTGCGTGTGCGTTAGGGAGCAACAAGTTTTTGGCGCCGTTGCCGGGGACCTTAAAAATCTGCTACTTTACCAACTTCGGCTTATATTTGTTATTTATTCAAGTTTCACTAATCAGCTTACGTTGTTTGCACACACAGGCTCTTCTATTGAATGCGGAGGAGTAGAAGCGCAAACAACCTTCTTCCTTTTAATCCAGAAATTGAAAGAACACTACACAGAATAAGGAGGGAAGTAGAAGCCAGTACCAGAATTAACAGAGAGTTGGACATTGTTGTTCAACCACAGCCAATTGAGATGGCGGGTAACGCGGAAAGAGCGGTAATTGAAGCTGCAAGACCAAATCTTGCCAACATGACTCAGGCGATTGTCAAGCCTGAAATCACAGGGCACTTTGAGTTAAAACAATACATGGTGCAGCTAATCCAATCTATGGGGTAGTATGTGGGACTGTCGCATGAAGACCACAGAGACATATTCAGAACTTTTTGGAAATCACGGACACTTACAATTATCCAAATGTGTCTAAAGATTATGTGAGGTTGACATTGTTTCCTTTTTCTCTATTGGGGGAAGCAAAGGAGTGGTTGCAAAAGGAGCCTGCTAACTCTATTTATACATGGGATGACCTGGTCCGAAAATTCTTGATCAAATTCTTCCTAACCAAAAAGACAAAGTCACTGAGAAGCCAGATTTTGAGATTCGAACAACGGGAAGGAGAAACTCTTCGACAGGCATGGGAAAGGTATAAGAAGCTACTCAGGGATTGTCCACGCCATTGCCAGACAGATGAGGTCCTGGGACATACGTTTGTTGATGGGCTAGATGAATCTTCGAAAATGAACCTTGACTCAGCATGCGGGGGCAGTTGCATGGCCAAGCCGTATAGTGAAATCCAACTCCTACTGAATAATTTCACGGCCAATGATCATAATTGGCAAGGTGACGGTAACTCGCGCAGAGCCATTAAACAAAAGGGAGCTGGGTTGATCGAATTGGATGACCTTGCAGCTATGAGAGTAGAGATGGCAAAACTGGCCAATCAGATGAACAGAATGACGATGCAGCAGGTTCAACCAAGACAGCAGGTCCAACAAATGTCATTGTGCTGTGAAATGTGTGGTGACAACCACACGATTGATATGTGCCCCACAAATCCGGAATCCATATATTATGTGGGACAACAGAACAGGGGTCCCGTAAATCAGAATACACAATATGGGAACTCCTACAATCCAAATTGGAGGAATCATCCCAACTTTTCATGGGGTGGTCATCAGCAGCAGCAGAATCCAGGTAGACCGCAAGGGCATTATAATCAACCACAAAGGCAACCTCTACAAGCAGATGATAATACAAATGAGTTGTTGAAACAGCTGGTGCAGGACAACAAGCAATTCAGAACTGAATACCAAACCCTCACCACAACAGTGAGGAATCTGGAACGCCAATTGGGACAGCTGGCCGGGGCTCAAAATACTCGACCAGCTGGAGCACTACCCAGCGATACTGAAGCAAACCCAAGGGCGGCACTAAATGCTGTATCATTAAGGAACTGGAGACAGTTGGAAGAGGTAGAATCGAAAAAGAAAAAGCAGGTGACCTTTAATGAAAAGCCAATCACCATAGAAGCAACAGCAGAGAAGGCCAAAGAAGTTGAAAAGTCGGTTGAAGAGGCAGGAGCTAAGCAACCCCCACAATTGGTTGCAAGGCCCCCACCTACATTTCCACAAAGGTTACAGAAATTAAGGGATAATGATGCGTACAAAAAGTTCCTTGACATTTTAAAGCAGGTACAAATTAACATCCCATTGGTTGACATACTGCAAGAGGTTCCTAAATACACAAAGTATATCAAGGATATTGCGGCCAATAAAAGGAGATTGACTGAATTTGAATCTGTGGCACTCACCGAGGAATGTAGTTCGAGAATTCAAGGCAAGCTACCACAGAAATTGAAGGATCCAGGCAGCTTCACCATTCAAATTTCAATTGGGAAACATACCGTAGGAAGAGCCCTATGTGATCTGGGGGCGAGTATAAACTTGATGCCACTCTCCATATTCAGACAGTTGGGGTTGGGTGACCCACGCTCAACGACAGTTATATTACAATTGGCAGACCGCTCTTTAGCTCATCCGGAAGGAGTGATTGAAGACGTCTTAGTACAAGTTGGCTCGTTCATATTTCCTGCTGATTTCATCATCTTGGAATACGAGCCAGATCAGGATGTCCATTTATTTTGGGGCGCCCATTCCTAGCCACCGGCCGCGCCATTATCGATGTCTGTGAGGGTAAAATGACAATGAGAGTAGGGGATCAAGAAGAAGTATTTAATCTCTATAAATCACTCCGACTGCCAACATATTATGAAGAGTTATCCATGATCTCAGTGGTAGAGAATGTCTCTACATCCTTAGTGCCTTACCTGAGCCCAGCTAATCCTGTTGAATGTATATTGATTGGGGATATGGAAGTTAATGAAGATGAGATGACGGGGGAAATCGAGCAATTACTGGACCTATCTTGCAATTATATTCAGGGGTTCAGAAAATTCGAAGAATTGGAGAGGCCTGTTACTCTGACCCTTCCCAGGCCATCTATTGAGGAAGCACCAAGGCTCAAACTCAAGCCACTTCCAGCGCATCTATGCTATGCTTATTTGGGTAATTCTGAGACGTTACCAGTATTATATCATCCAGTTTGACTAGCACGCAAGAAGAAAAATTGCTTCGGGTCCTTCGAGAATACAAAAAGGCAATTGGGTGGACCATAGCAGATATCAAGGGAATCAGTCCATCTTTTTGCATGCATAAAATATTTCTAGAGGAGGGACACCGCCCCAGTGTAGAGCAGCAACGGAGACTGAATCTGATAATGAAAGAAGTGGTGAAGAAGGAGTTAATAAAATTGCTTGACGCAGGCATCATTTTTCCAATTTTTGACAGCAATTGGGTCAGCCCAGTGCAATGTGTACCTAAAAAGGGGGGAATGACCGTTGTAGAGAACGAGAAGAATGAGTTGATTCCTACTCGAACTATCACAGGATGGAGAGTATGCATTGAATACATGAAACTCAAGAAAGCAACCCGAAAGGATCACTTCCCACTCCCATTCATTGATCAAATGCTCGACAAACTAGCAGGGCATGAATACTATTGTTTTCTGGATGGCTACTCGGGGTATAATCAAATTGTCATATGCCCCGAAGATCAAGAGAAGACGACCTTCACTTTCCCTTACGGCACTTTCGCCTTCAAGCGAATGCCATTCGGCCTATGCAACGCACCTGCAACATTCCAAACATGCATGATGGCTATTTTCACCGATATGGTGGAAAAATTTGTGGAAGTGTTCATGGATGATTTTTCAGTTTTTGGGTCTTCATATGATGATTTCTTAAAGAACCTTAGCAAGGTGCTAGCACGGTGCAAAGAAACGAATTTGGTACTTATTTGGGAAAAGTGCCACTTTTTGGTGCAATAAGGAATTGTATTGGGTCACAAGATCTCCAGAACCGGTATCGAATTAGATAAAGCTAAAGTGGAGGCCGTTGAAAAATTACCTCCCCCAATTTCAGTCAAGGGTGTCCGGAGCTTCTTGGGACATGCCGGTTTTTATAGACGATTTATTAAAGATTTTTCTAAGATTGCTACTCCTTTGTGTAGGTTTCTTGAAAAAGACGTGTCCTTCAAATTTGATGATTCGTGCCTCAAAGCGTTTGAAGCACTTAAGGAGAAGTTGGTGACTGCACCTATCATCGTAGCACCAGATTGGTCATTGCCCTTTGAACTTATGTGTGATGCTAGTGACTTGGCAATTGGAGCAGTGTTGGGACAGCGGAAAGACAAGGTGTTCCACTTAATCTACTATGCAAGCAAAACTCTTGACGCGGCACAACAAAATTACACCACCACAGAAAAAGAGTTATTAGCAGTAGTTTGGGCATTTGAGAAATTTCGAGCTTATTTGGTAGGAACAAAAGTCATAGTCCACACCGACCATGCAGCAATCAGGTACCTATTTACTAAAAAAGAGTTTAAAGCTAGATTAATGCGATGGGTATTGTTGTTGCAGGAATTCGATGTGGAAATCAGAGATCGGAAGGGAACAGAAAATCAGGTAGCTGACCATCTATTCCGCTTGGAAAATCATGATCACGTGGAGGAAGATGGACAAATAAAAGAAATATTTCCAGATGAACACCTCTTTGCAATCACTCATGATTCTCCCCCTTGGTATGCGGATTATGTGAACTACTTGGTGAGCGGAGTACTTCCTCCAGACTTCAAGACTGAAGCCAGAAAAAGGTTCTTGCACGATGTGATTTCTACTACTGGGACGAACCTTATTTGTTCAAACAGTGTGCTGATCAGTTAATGCGGAGATGTATTCCGGAAGAAGAAGTCGAGTCCGTACTGCATGATTGTCACGCCTCACCTTATGGAGGCCATCACGGAGGAGATCGAATAGCAGCTAAGGTACTACAATCCGATCTATTCTGGCCAACCTTGTTCAAAGACGCACATGCATTTGTTAAAAGGTGCGATCAATGCCAAAGAACGGGCACCATCACACGGAAGCAGGAGATGCCTCTAAACAACATTCTCGAAGTTAAACTTTTTGATGTTTGGGGGATAGACTTTATGGGACCATTCCCATCTTCCATAGGGAACAAATATATTCTGCTAGCCGTTGATTATGTGTCAAAATGGGTGGAGGCGATTGCTTTGCCTACAAATGATGCCATGGTAGTCGCTGCATTCATAAAGAAGAACATATTCTCCAGATTTGGCACTCCACGGGCATTAATCAGTGATGAAGGAACACACTTTTGCAATCGGCTATTAAACAACCTTCTAGCGAAATACGGGGTTCGTCACAAAGTTGCCACAGCATACTATCCCCAGACAAGCGGCCAAGCCGAGGTGTCCAATAGAGAGAATAAACAAATTCTAGAAAAAATAGTGAGCGTGAACAGAAAGGATTGGGCTTCGAAGCTGGATGATGCTCTTTGGGCTTATAGGACAGCCTACAAAACTCCAATTGGAACGTCCCCCTACAAATTAGTCTATGGAAAGGCATGCCACTTACCGGTGAAATTGGAGCATAAAGCTTACTGGGCGATAAAAAGACTGAATATGGATTTTGAAGCAGCGGGCGAAAAGCGACTCATGCAGTTGAATGAATTAGATGAGTTCCGGCTACAATCCTAAGAATGCCAAATTATATAAAGAAAAGACTAAAAGGTGGCACGACAAGCATATCAAGCCACGCCATTTTGAACCTGGTCAATAAGTGCTATTATTCAATTCAAGACTAAGGTTGTTTCCTGGAAAGCTAAAATCGAGGTGGTCGGGTCCTTTCGAAGTGGTGCGGGTCACTCCATATGGTGCAATCGAACTGCGGGCATTGAATAGTGAAAGAAAATTTTTGGTGAACGGTCAAAGGGTTAAGCACTGTTGGGGAGGTCTGATTAACAGAGATAAAACCAAAATCGTGCTCACCAACGAGTAAGGCGAAAAATCGGAGTCGTGCCACGACGTTAAATCAGGCGCTTGTTGGGAGGCAACCCAATTGTTATTGTGTTTTCTTAGTTAACTTCTTGTTTTAGTCTTTTAGATTAGCTAGAGGAATATAATTGATGTATAAAAATATTAGATGTAATGTTGTAACATATACGTGACACAAAAAAAAAATGGCGAAACAGTTCTGCCCTCAGCGCCCAGCGCTGCCTGCGGCGCTGGAGGCAGTGAGTTCAAGACCCCCAACGCTGGGCAGGGCGCTAGGCGCTGGCTGGGGGGGTATCCAGGTAAGTGTTTTTTTTTCTTCTAAATTTTTTACTCATACCCGCTGACCTGACCCACAACCCATTTTCCACTAACACTAAAACCCTTTTTAATCTCCCCAACCCACCCGATTTCCTCATTTCAACACAACAAAAACAAGCAAAAACACTCACCTCCTCTCTGCTGCGCTTCTTCTTCTTCTTCTTCATTAGAAAATTTTGAACTTTCTCAATCTCTCTTATCTCTCGAATCCTCCGGTATGTACACTTTATCTTCTCCTTTATCTTTTATTTTTCATGTATGTTTGTATATATGCTCATATTCCCTCCCCCAACAATCCCCCCTTCTTTTCTTCTATTCTCAACATTCATGGTAGTATTGTTTAATCCGAAATTTTGTTTGGTTCTTGTTGTTATCGGATTAGTAGACTCACATTCTCTCTACTTCGTAAAAATCGGGAGGGCTACTATACGTCACCATTGTTGAAAGTGAAGAACACTCTTCATGCCCACCACCTGTTTGTTTAAATGCCTGAATGAGAATTTTAATGCCCCCGTGAAGTCTGAGTAACCGGCAACACTTGTATATGCATTTGAACTAAGTGTGGGGTGTCTTGGGTGAATTTTACATGTCGAGGGGTAGGTCTTTGATGTCGCACATGTTTTCCGCCATAAATATTAATCATGTATGTTGTAAAATTATGTTACATTAGTTATTCTATTTTTACCATTAGCATAGAAAGTGTCGAACTTTTTCTTTATAGTTTCTTCAAGTCGCCATAATCACTATTTATTTTTCGACACAAGGAAGTGTTGAGTACTCATCATTTATATTGACACACTTGTTTCTATGATTGGAGTTTAAGTGTGGGGTTCATTAATGATGTGGTCTTTTCGATACATATTTTACACTTTGTAATTTCATATTTGCTTGTGTGCTGGACATTATGGCACGAGATGATGCTAAAGGCAAAGGACCTGGCAAAGCCTCCACTACTTCCCAAGCTCCTAAGAAGCGAAAACAAGGAGAGGGCTCATCGCGCCAGTCCAAGGGCAAGCAAGTGGACGAGGGATCACAGCACGTCCCCTCCAGGCCTCGCCCGCGATTGGACTTGATTAATGACGCTGCGGCAGTATGGTATCGGAACTTTGTGCCAACTGGGCGCTATGTTTCCGAAATGGGCATAAACACTACTACTTTGGAAAGGCGGTTCCCGGATGTGCTTGCTAGACTACGCCTCTCCCGAATGGAAAAATTTCTGGATTGCCCAGGGCCAGCCAATTTGAGTCTTGTTCGTGAATTGTATGCCAACTGGCAACATCATCGCTCCATCTCTTATGTTCGAGGAACCGAGGTGCCATTGGGTCGAGAAGAGCTGTGTAACTATCTCGGTGTTGAAAATGCCGATCCTCAGAGACTTCAAAACCTCATCAAGAGTCCCCCTTATGACCTAATCCGGCATACATTGTGTGGCATTGATTCCAATGCCAAGTGGAACAGGAAGTAGGGGAACATTCATCTTTCGATGGTCAGGGCGGATTTCAACAACACTGCCAAAGTATGGCAGAATTTTGTGCAGGCTAGACTGATGCCTGCCGAACACAATAGTGATTGCACTCGAGCCCAAGTGTGTCTGATTTTCTCCCTCATGACCGGCCGACCTATAAATATCGCTGAGATTATGCTCAACGAGATGGCCCGTACCAGATTCGGGCGGCAGATTCGGCGGTTATATTATGGCAACCTTCTGACACAATATATGAGATTCTTGGGAGTGCCCGAATATCCTGGGCACGATGAAGTAGTAGAGGCACCAGCTGGTCTTATGGAAATCACCTCCGTCATGGAGCCATCATCTAAGCTCACCCCGACGGCAAGATTGGAGCGTGAGGAGAATTTCAATAAATACATGTACAACGCTCTCAATTTGCTTATGAGCCGAGCTGGCATCACTGATGACGAGCGCATGCACCTGCGCAACGATCTATCCGGCACGTCTAAGGAGATGTTAGGGATTGCACCTGGCAGTCCGGTACATTCGTCCGAGGATGCCAACACAGTGCAAGGCTCAGATCACGAGGGGGATGACGATGATGAAGCAACCGGTCCCATGGCGTTGGTACCTTTCGATCTAGATTCTGATGAGACCGGCACGAATTGAGAGGGAGTTTTCTTTTCACCCTACTTTGTTGTTTATATTTTTAATGCATCAGGGACTATGCATACTTTAAGTGTGGGGTGGGGGAGTTACTTCTTGTGCTGGTGTTTGCATGTGATTGTATGTTGATAAAACTTGTGTGTTTTTGTAATTTCATATTTGCTTGTGTGCTGGACATTATGGCACGAGATGATGCTAAAGGCAAAGGACCTGGCAAAGCCTCCACTACTTCCCAAGCTCCTAAGAAGCGAAAACAAGGAGAGGGCTCATCGCGCCAGTCCAAGGGCAAGCAAGTGGACGAGGGATCACAGCACGTCCCCTCCAGGCCTCGCCCGCGATTGGACTTGATTAATGACGCTGCGGCAGTATGGTATCGGAACTTTGTGCCAACTGGGCGCTATGTTTCCGAAATGGGCATAAACACTACTACTTTGGAAAGGCGGTTCCCGGATGTGCTTGCTAGACTACGCCTCTCCCGAATGGAAAAATTTCTGGATTGCCCAGGGCCAGCCAATTTGAGTCTTGTTCGTGAATTGTATGCCAACTGGCAACATCATCGCTCCATCTCTTATGTTCGAGGAACCGAGGTGCCATTGGNGGTGTTGAAAATGCCGATCCTCAGAGACTTCAAAACCTCATCAAGAGTCCCCCTTATGACCTAATCCGGCATACATTGTGTGGCATTGATTCCAATGCCAAGTGGAACAGGAAGTAGGGGAACATTCATCTTTCGATGGTCAGGGCGGATTTCAACAACACTGCCAAAGTATGGCAGAATTTTGTGCAGGCTAGACTGATGCCTGCCGAACACAATAGTGATTGCACTCGAGCCCAAGTGTGTCTGATTTTCTCCCTCATGACCGGCCGACCTATAAATATCGCTGAGATTATGCTCAACGAGATGGCCCGTACCAGATTCGGGCGGCAGATTCGGCGGTTATATTATGGCAACCTTCTGACACAATATATGAGATTCTTGGGAGTGCCCGAATATCCTGGGCACGATGAAGTAGTAGAGGCACCAGCTGGTCTTATGGAAATCACCTCCGTCATGGAGCCATCATCTAAGCTCACCCCGACGGCAAGATTGGAGCGTGAGGAGAATTTCAATAAATACATGTACAACGCTCTCAATTTGCTTATGAGCCGAGCTGGCATCACTGATGACGAGCGCATGCACCTGCGCAACGATCTATCCGGCACGTCTAAGGAGATGTTAGGGATTGCACCTGGCAGTCCGGTACATTCGTCCGAGGATGCCAACACAGTGCAAGGCTCAGATCACGAGGGGGATGACGATGATGAAGCAACCGGTCCCATGGCGTTGGTACCTTTCGATCTAGATTCTGATGAGACCGGCACGAATTGAGAGGGAGTTTTCTTTTCACCCTACTTTGTTGTTTATATTTTTAATGCATCAGGGACTATGCATACTTTAAGTGTGGGGTGGGGGAGTTACTTCTTGTGCTGGTGTTTGCATGTGATTGTATGTTGATAAAACTTGTGTGTTTTTGTAATTTAATATTATGTAGTTGCTAGTTTTAATTGTTAGTTTTAAGTTATTTCTTTTTAGTGTACAATGTTTAGTACTTTTGTTTTCTTAATAGGTTGTTAGTTATAATCATTAGAGTAAAAGTCAGAAAAAAAGGGTATATATAGACATATAAAAATATTAAAAAAAAATGAAAAAAAAAAATATATATATTCCAGATTTTTTCCCACGATGGATCGTTTTCTTGAGGGATAAAAATTGGATTAAAAAAAACAACAAAAAGAGTTTTTTTGTTGTTTAGATTAGTAAGGTAATGTTCCTTGGTTTTCCTTAAGGCACCGGTTCTTTTCCAAGGATGTAGCTCGAACCGGGCAATTTTAATTTCCTTTTAGGACTATATTAGGAAGAACTGGGGTATATTGCAATGCTTCTTGACATGGTTTATGCTAGTACAATAGGCTATGACACATGATCCACTTTCCGTTTAGTTAAATTATAAGCCTAAAGAAAATCCGCCTAATTTGTGACACCTCTTCTCAATCGTTGACTTGCATATCATATAGTGTATTTACTGCTTAATTGTTTCAATTATATATGTTTGCTTGACTTGGAATTTGAACAGAACCGTCGTGATTAAGTCATGTGCATTGTGTGAGTGAGGTTTTGATTCTCTGTGCTATCCTATATAGTCTAGAACTTGCCCCGTGTGTTAATTGAAGCGAAATTGTAAGTTGGGCTAATCTAAGATATGATATAGGCATTTTCTTGTTTGATTATGGATGTGCTTGTCACATCAAATATAAATTTGTCCGTTGCTAGCCCTTTGAGCCTATAGGCCTTTTTTTATGGTACCTACATTACAAGCTATTCCCTTATTTTGTTCTTAAATTAAGCCTTATTTGAACCTTTACCTACGAAAGCACTTAGTCGCTAAAAGAAGTAAGGGTAGAGTTAGGGAGATTGTCTTGATTATGAGCGGAACCGTGAAAAGACTTGTCGGTTCAATGAAGCTAAACTGAAGAATCACTAGCTGATGAAAATTTGTATGGAGTGTGAAAAAAAAAAAGAGAGAAGAAAAGAAAGAAAAAAAATGTTAGTGAAAAATATATAGAGAAAACACCTCCTATTGGTTTGTGCTAATGGAATGATAGAGATGCTGAGTTAAAAAAGAAAGGCTATGTATATGAGACAAGTTTAGTAATTGAAAGAAGAAAAGTGTTCAATTATTGATTGTAGTGTATTAAGTGCTTATGAGGACTAGCCACTATTACCAGATATATCCTACCCGTCCCCTAGCCTACATTACAACCTTAAAAGTCCTAGTTGATCTTAAATTTGACTAACTCAATTAGTAGAAATCTACACTACGGGCAAGCTTATGGTACTTTATGGGAAGCATATGAGTTCTTTGTGAGAGTGAGGGTATGTTGTTCAAAAAATTGTGTGATTTTATCCATATATGTTTCACTCTTCGAATTGAGGTGAGGGCACATAATTTCATGAGCGACTGGTATTGTTATAAATTATCTTGTTAGGTGAGTATATGTATTGAGATTGCTTAATGTTTGTAAGTTGGCTTTTGAGGTTGGGTGGTGACATTTGGGTTGTTGGATGATATTGAAGTAGTGTGCTTAAGTAGACTTTACGGGAAATATATGGGTTAATTATGTGTTCATGTTTATTTGCTAGTATTGATTGTGTTCAAAAGTATGATTTGGATTGAAAAGTCGAATGTTTCGTGATGATATCAAGAGTTTAGTAGTTGGGAAGGTTGTATATAATCCCATTGCTCGAGGGCGAGCAAGAGTCTAAGTGTGGGGTGTTGATGTTTGGTGTGAAAGATATATATTTCAATGTAAAATACCTCATATTTGGCTTTTGTGTAATGAAATTGGCTTGTTAATTGCGTCGATTCATGTTAAATTAAGGTGTTTTTATGTGTAGGAATGAGTCGGGAGCAATTGAGGACGAAACGGGCAAGAAACGAGCCAAAACGAGACGGAAGCAGACGAAAAGGCATTGGGCGCCACAGGCAGCGCCTGGCGCCACCTGTGGCGCTGGAGGCAGAACCTGGAAAAAACTCACTGGACGCAGCGCCCTGGCAGCGCCTGGTGCCAGCCAGGGCGCCGAGTTCGGAAAATTATCCTAGTCCGTCTAGGAGTCCACTATTTCAACCCTACCCCTTCCCAACTCCTATATAAACACCTCCAAACTCAATAGGAAGGGGGAGAACATGATTTGGGAGCCAAGAACGCCACGGAACATCGCACAGAAGCAATCGATCTTCAGTTCTTCATCTCTGTCTAGTATTTTTATAGTTTTTTCAACACTTATTATTTTGATTATTCTGACATGAGTGGCTAATCACCCCTTGTTCTGGGGTTGTGATTAGCCATGAATATTGTGATTCGAAGTTGATAATTTCGTGTTTATAATTCATGATCATATGGTAGTTTCTTCAATTCTATGCCTAATTGCTTAATTGTTTTGGCCATCAATTAAGTTCTATCAATTATCTATGTTATGTTTGAGAAAAACTATGTTTAGATTAGAAAAGAATTGAAGAAAACATGTTCTTAACCTTTTTTTTGGGGGGGGGGGGGGATTCGTGGTTAGGATAGGAATATACTTAATTACCATGCTTAATTGAATATCGTATTTTTATTGCATTCTTGATAGATTAATTCCATAGGAATATAGGTGTTAATCTTATTAAGAATAGGCGAATAGTACTTGGGAAGAAGGCTATGAGCATGTTTATCGATTAATTAGCAACCATACATGATGAACGGGAAGTTAATTATAACACAATAGGATTGGTAAAATAATCACAACCCTGGAATATTTGTTTTATTGATTACACAACACGTAATTTGTTCATTGCAATCATTAGATATAAATTAGCTTTATAATTTAGAATAATCCATCTATTGAATCTCGACTTTTGCTTGTTTAAATAACAATATTAGTCCGTTAGAAAGTAGTTAATTTGAGTCCCTATGGGTACGATAACCTGGACTTACAATCCTATATTACTTGTCGACCGCGTATACTTGCGTGTGCGTTAGGGAGCAATAAATACCTATTTTACCTCTTACAATTTTATCTCTTATTTTTATTCTTTAATATAATGATATTTTTTTATTTTAATTTATGTTTTCAATTTGCATATAGACAAATTAAAGAAACTTTTCCGAAACAAAAAAAATGTAAAGTACTAGCCAAGCATATAAGTTAATGATGTTCAATAGTAAAATAAGTTAAAATAAAAAAATTATAATATTTAATTTACTCGTATCAGTAATTTTATTAATAGAAATCAAAACTCAATCTATTTATAAAATTTATTTAACGGGAGTGAAAATTTTATAAATAATACAATGCAGGTAATAAAAAATAATGGGCGAAAACTAAAGGTAATTTTTATAATAATTTTGCAAAAAATTCTATTTACACTTTATATGAACTTTAATTATAACTTAGAAAAAAATCTACTAATAACAGTCAAATTAAAAAATTTATATACACATGGAGAATAGTGAAACTAGCGGAACTTAAAATCATACATACGCCGAAAAATATTATATGCAGTTTAATATATATAATATTAAAATAATAATAATAATAATAATATAATAATAATAATAATAATAATAAGTAGCAATACATTTAATAAATTTATAATATGATTATTTTATTTATAATGTTCGTAAACATAGATTAAATTATATAATACAATATAATATTATTAAAATTATGACATTAAAAATATATAGATAATATAAAAAAGGTATTACGTATATGGGGAGTTAAAAATGTTAAAGGGTAAAATAGACATTGCGTAGGATGAAAGGATGAAGATGATAATTGTTCAAAGTTGAAGAATAAGTTTGATTTTTAAAATAAACTTGAAGGATATAAATAATTTCAACCCATTTCTGAATGGAAGTCTCCAAAATTATATCTATATATATCACCTTTTAAAAGGAATAGAAACCCCGCTTAGTCTAGAACTCGACAAGAAGAAGAGATAATTGTTACTAATAATAGGTCTAGGAGTCATGTGAAATCAAAATTATACTTACTTCGACGGCATTATTTTTGTGTTATATTGATGAAGAAAAAGAACAAAAGAATAGATTATAATTTATTTCAACAATTAAAAACGGCTACCTCATACAGTTTTACTTCAACTTTCTTTTGAATCTCATTACTCGATTTTTGTTTATTCTACCTTTTCTTGTTCATCAACTTTAAATTTTCAAGTTAGTGTTACGAATCAAAACATGAGTGGAGATCTTTAAAATTATATCTCTATATCACCTTTATTAACGGATAGAACGCCTTTCTAATCTAAAACTCGACAAGAATAATGAGATCACCATTATTATTAACAAGTCCATAATGCATTACTAAAAGTCATGAGGAATCAAATTTATACTTACTTTGAGAAAGTCATTCTTGTGTTAGGATGACGGAGAAAAAGAACAAGAAGAATGATATATAATTTTACTTCAAACATTTTAAAAATCATCATATACAATACATATCTGTTTGAGAAAAATAACAAGAAGAATAAAATATGATTAATTTACAAAATTAAAAAGATTACCCTATACAATTTTATATCTCACTTTTAGCTTTCCTTTAAATCTTGTTACTCGATTTTCCTTTAATCTACCCCTTTTTAATTAATTCTAAATCTTCATTTTAAGTTTGACCCTTATTACTAAAATTTTATTTATCTTATTTAAAAAATAAGGGATTCTGGAATATTAGAGGTGCGAACAATGATAATTTTAAAAGAAATTTTAAGGAACTTCTTAATACTCATAACCTTGGTATGGTTGCACTGTTAAAAACCAAAA
Source organism: Nicotiana obtusifolia (assembly GCA_002018475.1). Taxonomy (NCBI): domain Eukaryota; kingdom Viridiplantae; phylum Streptophyta; class Magnoliopsida; order Solanales; family Solanaceae; genus Nicotiana; species Nicotiana obtusifolia. The sequence continues at coordinate 65,690 of MCJB01012949.1, read as the reverse complement.
TGACTTATCATACCTCTCTCCGTGATGAGTTCCACTTCTCTGATATGCCGGAGGTTCTAGCTGTAGGCTTTGCTGGAGAAATAGTTATTCTTTGGTTCGGGAATTTAGTTACAATCAATCTCATAAGGAAGTCTCATCAAGAAATCCATGCAATGCTCCAGGTATCTCCTATCCAACCCCTAGTCTTATTAGTATTATATACGCCAGTATTTCTCTTAATCTTTATAGTAATCTTTGGAATAGCCTTTGCGCCATAGCAGATACTTATCAAGGTCCTTGACTAGTAGGTGAGGATTTTAATGAAATTCTCTCTCAAAATGAAAAATGGGGTGGTAGACCTATTGATTCTCAACGTTTCTCACGCTTTTGGTTATATGTAAATTACTGCAACTTAATAGACCTAGGCTTTAAAGGAGCAAAATATACCTGGACTAACCATAAAGTTAACAACAATGGTCTTATCCTAGAACGACTAGATAGATGTCTTGCCGACACTTTGTGGCTCGACCAATACCGTGATGCGTCTATCGCTCATCTACCTAGAATTCACTCAGATCATACCCCTCTACTTCTTCAATTCACTAAGCCTGCCCCTCTCCTTAGTAAAAATCTCTTTAGGCTCGAAATCTTTTGGTGTTATCACCATGAATATAACACTATTGTCAAAGACTGTGGGCATGAGAGACAACTCCTTGAAGCCACCGACTATTTCCAACATAGGATTTTGCACTGGGAAAAGTCTAACGTTGGTAATATTAATAGGAAGAAAAATAGAATTCTTGCGAGACTCTATTAGATCCTCCCCAAGATATCCTGCTAGCCATTTTCTACATCTTCTGGAAAATGATCTTATATTTGAATATAACATCTTGAATATAGAGGAAGACTATTGAAAAATTCGGTCTCGTATTAATTGGCTTAACGATGGGGATGCGTCATGACCCAAAACTCACTATAGGTCGTGATGGCGCCCAATGTCACCGTTAGGTGAGCCAACGGTGAACTACCAACTTGATTGTGCATTTTATTATATTCGAAATCGTGAATTTTAATATATAAAGAAACCAACGCATTAAAATCATGAAAACTTACACTTTAAAAAGAATAGATAATAAAAGTGTGTAAATGCTAAGCAAAATCACAAACAACATCTAGAACATCCCAAAACCCGGGGTCACAAGTGCATGAGCATTTACTAAGGAGTACGATAATAATACAACATCTGCCTGGAATGTAAGTAAGACAGGATAGGGTAAATAGTACGATGGAGACTCTGTGGCTGCGATACGTAGTCTGGAATGAAGCTCCCCATAAAGCCTCCTCAGCAGCTGCGCCTACACGCCAAGATAACCACCAATTGAACCTGTTAGATCCCGCACATTTAGTACAGAAGTGTAGCAAGAGTACATAAATTAACGCGTAGCTAGTAAATATCTAGCCTAACCCCAGAGAAGTAGTAACGAGGGGTCGACATCGACACTTACTAGAGGTCCAATAAAGCAATATGATAAATCATAAGCAGATATGAAGCACAACAACAATAATGGGGTAAAACTGTAAGTTACATAATTTTCATAAAATTCTTTTAAAGATCTAATTTTTTTCTCAGTCTCGTATTCTATCTCAACAGCTCTGATGTATCAAGTGCCAACATCAAACGAATAAGGAGTACCATATAAAATGTCAGGCATCGGTGGAAGGATAATCTCGTGAATATTCAGACAACTAGCGATATAATGCACAATTATGCCGAGGTCGTACGGCCCGATCCCGAATAATTCGTACACTACCGAGGGTCGAGCGGCACGAACTATATATGCATCTATTATACTGCCGAGGCGTTCGACCCACTCCACATGAAAGGAAGAAACTTATCGAATTACGAGTCACATGCTTACAACACAGACACATATGCTAAAGATAAATATACCCCTTTACGTTCATCAAATATCTTTAAGGTGATAAAGCTTGACCTAATATATTTATATGTTTCTAAGTCAATTTCAGTTATAATTTCAATTAATTAAGCTAGCAAAATGAGTCCAAACAATTCAAATATTACATGATAAAGTCTTAAGTCTATCTGGACATAAACATGCTTTAACTACGTTCGGACTCTTGTCACCTCGTGTGCACGTAGTACCCAAAACTAGTAGCACATAACAATGACATCACCTAGGGGATAGTTTCCCCCTCACAAGGTTAGAAATGAGACTTACCTCGCTGCGAAGTTCCATAACCTGCTCCCGCGCCTCTCTAATACCTCAAACCAAAGCCCAACGATCCGAAACTAAAGAAATAATGTGCAAACCAATAAAAATACACTCTAGTACTCATAATTAATCAATTCATAACAATTTTCAACTTCGCTCGAAAAGTCAACAAAGTCAATTCCCAGGCCCACGTATCCACATTCCAAAAATCTTTGAAGATAAACTTTACCCATAATATCACGAACTCAAATATATAATTTATTTCAAATTCCATGTCCAATTTCGTGGTCAAAATCCAAAAATATGATTTCTAGGTTTTCCTTCAAAAATCCCACAATTTCCACCAATTCCATATTAAAAATCTGTATATAATTCATGTATTTAACTTGAAACAAGTAGGAGTAACTTACCTCACAATAGATAGTGAGAATCTTCTCTTCAAGAGCTCCAAAAATCGCCCAAGCTAGTAAAAATGTAAGAGGAATGGACTAAACCCCGAAATAAAGTCTTAATAACAGCCTCAGATGTCGCATTTGCGACACAGGGTTCGCATTTGCGACCCTCGCAATTGCGGACAAGTGTTCGCAATTGCGAACCAAGGCAAAGATCTACAGGATTCGCAATTGCTAAGGAAATTTCGCAATTGCGATGCCTGAGCAGCAACAACACCAGCAATCTTTTTCCCACACGGAAATGGGCATAACTCTCTCATACGACATCGGAATTCGATGATTCTTGTTGCTATGACTCCGTAAAGACGATGAAGATCTAATGATTCAATCCAATCACAAACCAAAGATCGTTTGCTCAATATAGTATCTGTTATACCCAAGAAAACGATGCCGAAACATCAAATAAGAGCGCGACACAACCCAAACACATCCGAAACACACGCGGGGGCCTCGGGACCCCATCCAATTACACAAACCAGTCCCAGAACATAACGCAAACCTGCTCGATGCCTCAAATCACACCAAACAACATTAAAACTATGAATCGACGATCGAAACCTTTCTTTAAACTTCCACATATTCAAACTTCGACGAATTCGTCTGATTCATACTTAAACATTCCGGAATGACTCCAAACTTTACAAACAAGTCACAAATCACAATACGAACCTATTCTAAGGTTTGGAACCTCAAACGGACATCGATTACACCAAAGTCCACTTCAAATCAAACTTAAGAAATTTTAAACCTTCAATATGCCAACTTTCTATATTAAGCACCGAAATGCCCCTGGATCACCTGATACTCAACCCGAACATATGCCCAAGTCCGAAATCATCATACGAACCTATTGGGACCTTTAAATCCCGATTCAGAGGTCATTTATTCAAAAGTCAAATCCTGGTGAACTTTTCCAACTTAAAGATTCTGAATTTAGAACTTTCTTTCCAAATCAACTCTGAATTTCTCAAAATCCAATTTCGACCATACGTACCAGTCATAATACCTGAAGTGAAGCTACTCAAGGCCTCAAACCGTCGAACGACGCGCTAGAGGTCAGAATGACCGGTTGGGTTGTTACATTTTCCCCCACTTAAACATACGTTCATCCTCGAACGTGCCAAGAACCGTTCCGGAGTTGTCCAAAATCATTGTTCAACACGTTGTGCACCTAGCCGTGCAACCACAACCAATCTGAGCACATTAGCTCAAGCCAAACTGAAGATCCTTCCTATAACCTTAGCTAACAAGCTTATAACCAAATTCCAACATCCGAAATTCTCCACGAGACTCGATTTTTTTAACGTACGAACACCGCATCAATCATCACACACTGTACCAAAACATGATCACGCATCTATGCTGAAATCACACCATGAACCACATAAGTATTTTCCCCATAATAACATCCTCCGACTACAATAGCTATAATTTCACGAATCCGATGCCCGCAATACACCTCATAACACATATTAGACCTATTCCAACTCTCGCAATACTGCCACAGCGAAAGAGATGTGTAGAGACTCATAACCACCTAACCAAATCAATAAATCATGGAGTCCCTTCACCTGACAAGAACCATTATCTCATTCCAAACTAAATAATAATATTTTCTTTCTAATATACCCTACATAAATCCGATCGAACTGATGTTAGGTCAAATAACCTCGTCTTACCCAGTACAAGCTGCTCGTGCAATAAGCTGCCTAAAACATCGTCTAAAATCTCATACAGCGCCATCAAAGCGCCAACTAGCTACAACTCAAATGTGACCCATAGGGAAGAATGAACTCTGGCAAAGAACCACCCAGCCCCCCTAACGAATAAAACAGCCAAACAGATGTTATGGCTTTGTCTCAGAGATGAGAAATAAGGTACTCAAAATAAGTATAAGAAACCGTACTTAACACCTCATTGTTGCGGCGTGCAACCTGATCCAACAATGACATTGCTGCGGCGTGCTACCTGATCCAAACATGACATTGTTACGGCTTGCAACCCAATCCGAATATGACATCGTTGTGGCGCCCAACCCCACCCACACAACATACCCATGGTGGCATGCAACCCGATCTAAACAATATTCCCGTGGCGGCACGCCACCCGATCCACACAACAATTAATAAGGAAACACCTATCAAGCCATAATGCTTATACTTACAAAATGCCCGAATATCGACCACAAGCACGCCAGGTGCATAATACAACCCTGGGGAGACGGATGGTGCCACACACTACAAAAACCCAAGTAGGACTAAGGTGCAATAAATGACCTGCACCACGAGAGCCTCTTGCTCATATAACACCATAGCTATACGGGATCACAACACCTATGCGAATAATCAAGCCGTCCCACAACCCACCTGGCACAAATAGAGTATTACATGGAATAGCTTACGACGGGAATAACATCCAACGCCCGAAGACTCCTCCTTAAGCAATGCTATGCCGAATGAACACATCCGACCTGACGTAGAGCACACATTCACAGTAGACCCACCAACGGACCTCAAGCTAATTCTGATCATACCATACTGGGCCGACAACCTTCCAAGGATCCACAATGACCCTAGTCATGACACACAAGAGAAACCGTCCACTCTGGGCCAAACTTCCACAGTCCACAACCAAATGACTAGAGTGCCTTTCAGGCATAAACTCTCACATTAGCGATTGTACCAGAATCTCCATACTTGATTTCAATCCTTAACAATCAAGTGACTAATATGTCACACTTACACAAGTTTCCTCGTAGGATACGCTCCCACGACCTTCCGCACCAGGTAGCAAAGTCCACAACTCCATATCACCAACCGTACTAATTCTGTAAAGCAAATTAAGAATTCGCAAATAGATACACAAAGCCTCTTACACAGTACACCATTCTCGGGTGACAGTAAAGAAAATGCCAGCTTACTTTGAACATCTGAATTCTTCCCTACTCATCCGAGTTCATGACATTCTTATCAACACCGAGCCACAACCTTGATCCTCAACTTCCATTTCTCATGCCGCTCACTGCAATTGTCATGCCGCCACGCGAGAGTACAAGAATTCATCATAACCCCTGAACTACTAGTAGAATAAATATTTCATGGGCTAGAAACCTTTCACTTAAATCATTTCAAAAGAACCATTGCAACATGCAACTGAATTCCCATAACCGCAGAAAATACAAACCTCAAGTCGTGGTCTAAACCGCTATAACTTTTTCGGAATCCATTTACACAACAAGGCCATTTGAATAAAATACCTCCCAAATCAATCAAATTATGGTGGCTGTCAAGCCCACACTTACAACCACCAACCACATGTATAACTTAACACGCCGAAGGAACTGATCATTGCCACAATCATGCTGATTCAACCATTACTAACGGATCCAACTTCTTCCAATTTACTCTTGACTTGCCTTAGAAATAATAATAGCTCCATTCAAAACATAACATAACCCAACAATACTCATCCTGAGTGACCCACTTCATGAGACCACATCATCTCAATACCCATGAACCATCTCATACCCTCCTTATGCGCACAATAACACCTCCAACTGGTATACCCTTTATGAAAGATCCTCTACGAATATGAAGTTGTTTCCTCCCATATCTCCAATACTGCACCGCAGACCCGATGATAACATAGAATACTCCAAGTCCCTTTCATAGCCCACTCAAAAACTCGATCCTTAACCACAAAACGGACTTGAAATCCTTAGGCACTGCACTTTAGATCTTAAACCCACTAGAATCGTTTTTAAGAGTCACCCACTCTGACCTGGTCGCAAATATAATCAAAATCCAATGCTCTATTAGCACAGGAGCACTCCCAAAGAAGCAACCAGATGAATCATATCCACAAGAAGTATAAACTCTGAGTATTCCCAAAACCTGCACATGAATCAATAAGGTAAAATATAGCACACATTCATCCAGTTCTTTGCTCGAATTACCCCTGATGTTTTCTTTTCTTAGTCATAAATGATCCACCAATGCATCGATAACCAGAAACCGCACAAGCAGACAACCATGTGATCCAATCGTAGACGGTGAGCTCCCCCACTTAGCTTTGAGCTACCATCACATAATGTAAAACCCACAAAGATTCCTCCTTCTCAATTACCATGATCTCGAACCGTCAACCTGCCAAATTTCTTGTAGTCTCTTGTTAAACTTTTCATGAGCATTCCGAATTATCAACCACAATCGCATATTCGACCTTCTGTCGGGTAGTAAGTAGAACACTTCGTAGAAACTTCATCAAAATCACGCAACCGCTAACCCTCTCAGAAGAGATAACCACTCGGGGGATTCCATTTCGACAACTTCCAACGACATTGCCCTAGTTACAACTACCACGAAATCAGCAAACCTCTCCTGAGCCTATGCTCGTCCACCAGCTGTAAAAGACTATTCATTCCCCATTGACATAAATTAAATGTCTGACAATACATTCAAAATCGAAGTCACGTCGCATCCCATAACGATAATCAAGCTTTACACCCCTCTTAATTCCAAAAAAACTCCTTTCTGTCATATTAATCCTTCCTCAGTGCAGTAGCCACCGTCCCTAAATGGCATTTATGGACTTGGTCATTGTCCACCATGATTCCCAAATCGGCCTAAACTTTTCTTAAGGCATGTGGCTATCCTACCACATAATCCATGTGCTACTCCGCCACTCCCACTTCGGTTAAACCATCTCCTTTTAAGCAACTTCTCGACCTCCACTTTTCATACTTGACCTGCTATTAATTCAAACATTGCGAGACACCTTCTACCATGTCTTTCCTCATCCTTCGTTACCCAAATGCTGCCTAAAATCAAAATCCATCTCTGTAGCACCTAAACTAATAAATTTCTACCAACTCTAAGCCTCCTCGAAGATCATCTTTCTCGAGCCATCAACATTAGAAACACCGCTTCGATTCTTAAACAGCTACACACCACCATCTCCGACAATCGCTTCTTAGGCACTATTTCACAACACCTTGCCCCGAAGGCAAATCAAGAAGACCATAACACTGGTGAACCTTAATGTGTTCAAACAAGGACGACGACACCACATCACAAATGAGAATTCCACCATGCTCGAAAATATCAAGTCTCGTTACTCCATCAACCAAATCCTGAACAATCCATAGTCCGATTGCCTTTTCTTCGCTGGAATTAAATGCCGAACCTCTAACCCATGCATTGAGAAATCCTCCTTTCGAGTCATTCACTGCCTCGACACATAAACAAGCACTCTACCATTACACCAACAGTGTGCGATAACAACACACGAATATCATAATAATCTGTGCATAGTCTCTAAACTATAGGAAATACAGATACTAGGCTGAAATGATAGAACACCCTTCCGCAAGGCGACGATAACAGCCTGCCCGAATACGTAGGGAGAAACATCCTGCACCAATGGAATCAAATCGCATGGAAAGGAATCAAGAAGGGAAGTTCTCCTAACAACCCTGTAGTCTCTCAAAGATAAGGATAGATGTCTCCATACCGATCCGCAAGATTCTACTAGACTTGCTCATGACTTGTGAATCCCAAGTGAACCTGGAGCTTTGATGCCTAGTTTTCATGATCCAAAACTCACTATAGGCCGTGATAGCGCCCAACGTCGCCGTTAGGCAAGCCAAAAGTGAACTACCAACTTGATTGTGCAGTTTATAATTTTCGAAATCGTAAAGTTTATTAGATAACGAAATCAACGCATTTAAATCATGTAAACTTACACTTTTAATAGAATAGATAATTAAAGTGTGTAAATGCTAAGCAAAATCACAAACAACATCTAGAACATCTCAAAATCCGGGATCGCAAGTGCATGAGCATTTACTAAGGAGTACGATAATAATACAATATCTGCCTGGAATGTAAGTAAGACGGGATAGAGTAAATAGTACGATGGAGACTCTGTGGGCTGCGATACATAGAGTGGAATGCTGCTCACCATAAAGTCTCCTCAGCAGCTGCTCCTACGCGCCAAGATAACCACCCATCGAACCTGTCAGATCCTTTACATTTGGTGCAAAAGTGTAGCACGAGTACGTAAATCAACGTGTACCTAGTAAGTATCTAGCCTAACCCCTGAGAGGTGGTGAGGAAGGGTCGATATCGACACTTACTAGAGGTCCAATAAAGCAATATGATAAATCATAAGCAGATATGAAGCACAACAATAATAATGGGGTAAAACTATAAGTTACATAATCGTCCATAAAATTCTTTTAAAGATCTAATTTTTTTCTCAGTCTCGTATTCTATCTCAACAACTCCGATGTATCAAGTGCCAGTATCAAACGGATAAGGAATACCACATAAAATGCCAGGCATTGGTGGAAGGATAATCTCGTGAACATTCGGACGACTAGCGATATAACGGACGATTATGCCGAGGTCGTACGGCCTGATCCCGAATAATTTGTACACTGCCGAGGGTCGAGTGGCATGAACCATAGATGCATCTATTATACTGCCGACGTGTTCGGCCCACTCCACATGAAAGGAAGAAACTTATCGAATTATGAGTCACATGCTTACTACACAGATCTAGGTGCATAAAAATAAATATACCCCTTTACGTTAATCAAATATCTTGGCAACAACTTAAGGTGATAAAGCTCGGCTTAATATATTTATATGTTTCGATATCAATTTCAGTTATAAATTCAATTAATTAAGCTAGCAACATGAGTCCAAGCAATTCAAACATTACATGAAAAAGTCCTAAGTCTACTCGGACATAAACATGCTTTAGCTATGTAGGGACTCTTGTCACCTCGTGGGCACGTAGCACCCACAACTAGTAGCACATAACAATTACATCACCTAGGGGGTAGTTTCTCTCTCACAAGGTTAAACAGGAGACTTACCTCGCTCTGAAGTTCCATAACTGGCCCCCGCGCCTCTCTAACACCTCAAACCAAAGCCCAACGATCCGAAACTAGTGAAACAATGTGCAAACCAATAAAAATACACTCTAGTACTCATAATTAATCAGTTCATAACAATTTTCAACTTCGCTCGAAAAGTCAACATAGTTAACCCCCAAGCCCATATATTCGGATTCCAAAAATTTTCGAAGATAAACTTTATCCATAACATCACGAACTCAAATATATAATTTATTTCAAATTCCATGTCCAATTTCGTGGTCAAAATCCAAAAATACAATTTCTAGGTTTTTCTTAAAAAATCTCATAATTTCCACCAATTCCATGTTAAAAATCTGTATATAATCCATGTATTTAACTTGAAACAAGTGGGAGTAACTTACTTCACAATAGATAGTGAGAATCTTCTCTTCAAGAGATCCCAAAATCGCCCAAGCAAGTAAAAATGTAAGAGGAATGGACTAAACCCCAAAATAAAGTCTTAATAACAGCCTCAGATGTCGCATTTGCGACACAGGGTTCGCATTTGCAACCCTCGCATATGCAGATAAATGTTTGCAATTGCGAACAAAGGCAAAAATCTACAGGCTCTGCAAATGCGAACAAATGTTCGCAATTGCAAACTTCGCAATTGCTAAGGAAATTTTGCAATTACGATGCTTGAGCACCAGCAACACCAACAATCTTTTCCCCACACGGAAATGAGCATAACTCTCTCATAGGACATTAGAATTCGATGATTGTTGTTGCTATTACTCCGTAATTATGAAATGGATCTAATGGTTTCATCCAATCATAAATCAAAGATCGTTTGCTCAATATAGTATCCTTTATACCCAAGAAAATGACGCGAAACATGAATTAAGAGCGCGACACAACCTAAACACATCTGAAACATGCCGGGGCTCCCGGCACCCCGTCCGATTACACAAATCAGTCCCAAAACATAACGTGAACCTGCTCGAGGCCTCAAATAACACCAAACACCATCAAAACTATGAATCGACGATCGAAATTTTTCCTTAATCTTCCAAAAGTTCAAACTTCGACGAATGTGTTCGATTCCTACTTAAATATTCCGGAATGAAACTAAACTTTATGCACAAGTCACAAATCACGATACGAACCTATTCCAAGGCTCGGAACCTCAAGCAGACATCAATAACACCAAAGTTCACTTAAAATCAATCTTAAGAAATTATAAAACCTTCAAAATGCCAAATTTTCATATTAAGCGCCGAAATGCCCTCGGATCACCTGATACTCAACCCGAACATACGCTGAAGTCCGAAATCATCATACAAACCTATTGGAACCTTCAAATCCTGATTCTGAGGTCATTTATTCAAAAGTCAAACCCTGGTCAACTTTTTCAACTTAAAGCTTCCAAATTTAGAATTTTCTTTCCAAATCAACTCTGAATTTTTCTAAATTCAATTCCGACCACACGTACAAGTCATAATGCCTGAAATGAATCTACTCAAGGCCTCAAATTGCCAAATTATGTGCTAGAGCTCAAAAAAACCGATCGGGTCATTACAGGACGCTAATACAAAATTCTTCCACCTAAATATAGTGAATCGTAGAAGGAAAAATGGTATCTCCTTTTTCTTCAAAGATAGTGATGGCAGCTGGATCAATGATCCAGCACAAATCCTCAATCACAATGCTGATTTTTTCCAAAAAGCTTTCCAAACTGACCATATAGATACACCTTTGGAAAATATTCTCAATTCACAAACTTGTTTCGAAAACATAGATCTCTCCGAACTGGTTTGCCCATTAAAAGACTTTGAATTTACCCGTGCTATCTTTTCTTTTAAATCTTTTAAGGCCCCGGGCCCAGATGGAATCCATTCTTTTTTTTTTTTACCAAAATTGTTGGTATGTAGTTAGAAATTCTGTAGTAACTTTTTGCCACAATATTTTTAAGAATCTCTCAATTCTGGAAACTCTAAACTCTACCTATATCTGCCTCATTCCAAAGTTTCACAATGCGAACAACCTCAATAATTTTTGGCGTATAGGACTTTGCAACACTATCTATAAGGTTATTGCAAGAATTATTGTTAATAGAATAAAGCCCTACCTTGATAGGCTGATCGTCCCTATCAATCTAGTTTTCTCAATGGTAGAAGAACTAGTGACAACGCTATTATTATTCAAGAGACCGTTAACCATTTCCAAAAAATAAAGGGTCCCCAAGGAAAAGTCCTTTAAAGATCGATTTGGAAAAGGCTTTCGACAGGCTTGAATGGTCCTTCATTTACCGTGCTCTTCTCTTTTTTAAATTTTCCCATGAATCACCAAGCTTATCATGAGCTGCATTAGCACATCTAGAATTGCTCTTTTGGTTAACCGGTCCAAAATAAATTTTTTCATCCATCAAAAGGTATACGACAAGGCGATCCAATGTCACCATACCTTTTTATACTTTGTATGGGATTACTATCCAAATATATAAACCATCAGGTGAATATTGGACTCTTGGATCCAATCAAAATCAATCCCACTGGACTATCATTCTCTCATCTATTATATGCCGATGAATTAACTCTTTCATCTAATGCCAACTTAAAGTCAATCCACACAATAAAGCGAAGCCTTCTTTTCTTCTCTCAAATATCTGGACAAAAGATCAATAATACCAAATCCAAATATCAACATTTCCTGAAATTATGATACTCAAACCAAAACACACCTCGCGAATATCCTCAACAATAAAATCAGTGATAGTTTTGGTAAATACTTGGGATTCCCTATTCTTGCACGTAAACCTAAGACCTCTGACTTATGCTACATCATTGACATCATGAAATCAAAGCTTACTAGTTGGAAAATAAACTTTCTTTCGATTGCCGGAGAGAACAATCCTAGATAGATCAACTCTCAACTCTATCCCAAACCATACAATGCAATACCTCCTCCTCCCCTCCTCCACACTCAAGCAAATCGACAAAATACAAAGAGATTTTATCTGGGGCATACCACTCTGAAAAAGGAAATTCATTACATCAAATGGACCACTGTCACTCAACCCAAACAAGCTGGGGGCCTAGGACTTAGGAAAGCAACTGATAAAAACATGGTCTCACTTGCCAGTCTCTCTTGGGAACTGTTCATCAACCCAAGTTCCGTATGGGCTACCACACTAATTAGCCAATAGAGCCATAAGAGAAATCCCACCTCTCACTCTTTCATCTGCAACAACATTCTGACAGGTTGAAAAACCTGTAGTAAGGGTCTTGAATGGGTGATTGGTCCAGAAAATATTATTTGCTGGTTCTTTGTGTGGATACCTCGTCTCCCACCTCTAAATACTCTAATCCAAGGGCCGCTGAATCAATCTGACCTAATCCTTAAAGTCAAGGACCTTTGGATTTCAGATCATTGGGAGCTCCCAAAACTGTCCTTTGTACTTCCTCCAGATATAAAGAACATAATTTTTTTCATTAACCGTGCCACTGACAGTAATACTAGAGATATTCCAACTTGGGCCCATACTTCAAACGGTATATTTTCTATGCACTCTACCTACAAACTAATCTCCACTCCAACACCTACTAACTATAAGTTCTACTGGATTTGGAAACTAAAGACACTCCATAAGATCAAATACTTTTTTGGCAATGCTCCCATAATAGACTTCCCACAAAGCAATATCTCCATCATATTGGCATCAACATCGACATTACTTGCTCAATTTGTAAAGGAGTTGAGGAGACAATTACTCATATTTTTCTTGAATGTCCTATAGCCATGAAATTTTGGAGTGATGCGCACCTAAATTTTCTTCCTTTAAATCAAAATTCTGAGCACTGACTTACCTTATTAAAAGAAACAAACATAACTACGGATCATTTAGGAATTCCATGGAAACAATTCTTCCCATTTGTTATTTGGCATCTTTGGCTTAGTAGAAATAATAACCCGTTTAACAACCTATGCAGCCTATTATCTCTAGATATGGTTATCATGTGCTGCAAAGAGTTCAAATATTGTACAAACTCCTCTCGTTACACCCCTCATACTTCAACCATCATAATAAAGTGGCACTCGGCCGCAACAGTTTTCCTTAAGCTCAATATTGATGGAGCCTTCAAGGGTAAGTATAAGAAAGGGGGCATCGGCAGAATTTTTAGAAACAACCATGGGGACTGGATGCTGGGATTTTGCACCTCAGCCGTTGCATATACTCCTGCTTACATAGAGCTGCTGGCTCTCAGGACTGGGCTACAATTAACCTGAGAAGAAAAAATTTTAAGCTTAGAAATTAAAACTGATGCTACAGATATCATTCGCTTGCTTGAAATGGACACTTATTCACTGTATACTAACTTGGTTACTGAGTGCAGGTGACTACTGAGGAAACTGGGAAATCAACTGATCCGGCATAACTTCAGAGAAGGAAACAAGGTTGCTCACTTTTTGGCCACCAAAAGATCCAAGCAAGCAAACAACAACCCTCTATCTTTTTGGGAGCAACCACCAGTTGCCTTTTTGAAACTAGTCCATGATGAAAAAATTGGCTCTACTAACTCTAGACTTGTATCTACTAATGTTCTCAATAGCTTGGCTGAACTTGAGAATCCTTTTGTAATTTGTAATCCTAATGATAACAACACTGTGGCTGTAGCTACTGACGAGCCCAATGGGGCTCTAACTTTATGTAATCGCATTATCTTATGAATTGAAGTTTTCGTATTTCTACCAAAAAAGAAGAAGAAGGGATTCTGTTTTCTATGCCTCAATATGAGGAAATCTGGATGTTGCTAACTAATTTTCAAAATTAGTGTTCAATTTCTGGCAAAAATATTTTAGTAAATATATGATTTTATTACTTGTATTTATACACTTGTCTTTTTCACTTTTAATGACACGATCAATGTTATATGACTGCATCTATTTTATTTTAAATTAGCTCACTATCACACCACATACTCAGCCTTTTAGGCCCCAAACAACTGTTGCAAAATACAAAAATGAAACAAGAAGTAAACATATGAAACATATAGAAGATATTTGAGTAGAAATTTTAATTATTGTCATTCAAAGAAACCATTAACATAGGTATCCACAAACACAAATAGCATCTGGCAACATTGGATCCTCGAGGCAAGAAGCAACAACTAATGAATCTTCATGTAACTCATGGCATCTGTCATCACAATCTTTGTCCACCAAGCATCTTACAGTCTTAAGTGCATCCGTGCATGTTAAATCACCAGTCAATTCATGCACTAACGGGTGATCTCTAGCAATTGCTAAGTAGACCATAGATAGATATGTGAATATAAGGAGGAAACAACAAGACACTGAAACTTTTGCAATAATTGATTATGCTTATTCTTTTGAGAGAAACATATGAATTTTCCTTCGCATGGTTGCAATATATAGGATTCTAACTTGTCATTTTAGGCTACATCGTAAATGTTGTTGTAGTTAGCTAGATTTTCTCTCCAAAATTTTTTTCATGATAGATGTGGTAAATTTATACAAATTAATTGTTTTCTAAACTAGAAACTCTAAATTTGGAAAAAAATCTTTTGTTAATGGTGTTTAGTTAATTTCATTTTTAGACTTACCTTGTTTTAGTTTTATTGACATGATTGAATTTTATTTATGCACTGAGTTTTTTCAATTTTATAGAATTGAAATGATTTATATGTTTACGTGTGAATTTGTTTTCTTCAAATCATGTTGTTGACATCACAATTTTCGTAAGTGAATGTGAAAATATGTTTCCTCTAGTAAAGTTTTAATTATTTATAGACTTTGCTGTTATGAGGTATTTAATTAATTTTATGTATAGATGTACTTTCTTATTCACGTTATATATGTCATAATATTAATAGTACAATACTTTTATTTACCTCTAAAATGAGTAACAATTAAATTTGTACGCGGTTTAAAGGATATGTGATTTAATTCAATACAAATGATTAAGAATAATAGGTAAATGAGTTAAAAAAAAACAAATGATCAAACAATTTGCAATGTGATGACCAAGTCTAATCTTAGATTGAACAGTGGAATTCGTCCTCGATTGGACCTTCGGCACAAGCTCAATCGCGAGTAAAGAAAATAACAAATGAATAATGCTTTGAACAATAGCTAGAAGAAAAAAGCAAACTTTTATTGATCTGATTTGCATGTCACAATGTGTCAGAATAAAGAAAATCTTTTCCTTTATATAGTAGGGGAATTTCAATCCTAGTACAAGTTTAAATAATGTAAAAATCTTCTTTTTTCGGTAAATCTGATCAGCGGTCGATATTAGACGGGATTCACGCTGTAATATCCGGTTGAGGACGAACATTACGACTCCCTACTCGTCATGCATAACCGTTCTCTGTTTCCGAGGTCCATCTCACCGTGCCAATCTCAGATACGTCGTTCACACTCCTCCTGGGTTGCGGTACCAGAAGTTTCAGGTCCTCGATTATGATCACGTCGAGCCGCGCTTCCCCTTTGTTTCCTAATCGAGGAATCGGGGAAAACTCTTGTCACGACCCAAAATTTCAAACGTCGTGATGGCGCCTATCGCAATACTAGGCAAGCAGATAATCACAAATAACCACGCATCTTTAAATTTAAAACAAAATGAAGTAAGCTTAACAGTGAAAATCCCATAAATAATTGATAAGAAAGTACCGCGACTCAATATATAATCTCCCAAAATCTGGGTGTCACCCAGTACATGAGCATATGTATGGCAATACAGTCAAACTGCTAAAAAAAACTATCTAGAAAGATAAAATAGTGCAAATAAATTGAAAAGAAGGAGAATCGAGGTATGCGGACGCCAAGGCAGCTACCTCAATAGTCTCCAATAGATAAAGCTCCAAATCTAGCAACCACTGTGCCTAGAAGTACCTGGATCTGTACACGAAGTGCATAGTATAGTATGAGTACAACCGACCCAATGTACTCAATCAGTAACAAGACTAACCTTGGGCTGAAAGCAGTGACGAGCTCAGATAATTACAGTCCAAGTCAAGATTTATCATCGTACAGATATGACAATAAAAATGACAGTAATATCTCAGAGAAAACTCATAATAAGTTTGTACACAGTACAAAAATGTAGACTTGCTTTTAAGTTTAACAGTTTAAGCTCAACACGGATAAATTATGTCAAGTACAACTGATATGAGGAAAGTTACATCTTTATATCTACATGTCAAATGTGCATGTCACATGTAATTCATCACAATGATAACCTCATGTACTCATACTCTCGAAGTACTCAATCTGACTATCTCACTTCTCACTCGCCATACTCACTTACTCAGCATTGTACGGCACCTACGCTCACTGCTGGTGTGTCAGACTCTGGAGGGACGGATCCTGCCCAAGCGCTAATATAAAGCCAATATGGCTTGCTGTGGCGTGTAGCCCGATCCCATAATAATATACAAAGCCCATAGGGCCTACCGCAAATCTCACTCAAAACACGGCTCTCAGGCCCTAACTCACTCATCAATCTCTCCAGTCTCTCAGGCTCACAAATCTCATGCCAATCAGCCTAAACAGTGATACATGATACAACAATAAATAGTAACATAGACTGAGATATGATATGCAAATGATGGATGTGACTAAGTACAAAATTTCCATTTAAGTCAAATAATTCAACAGCAAAAATGACCCCACTGGGTCTCAACAGGACAAACCTAAACATTCTAACATGGATTAAAGCTCAATTACTCTAACACATAGAGATCACAAGAATAGCAACTAGGTTTGACAACTACATAGTACCACAGAATCGACCGAGTCACAATTTTCACTGTGCACGCTCACACACCCATCACCTAGCATGTGCATTACCTCAACACCAACCACATAACACATATTTCGGGGATTCGTACCCTCAGAACCAAATTTAGAAGTGTTACCTCAAACTGTGCAAATCTCTACTTCAACAAGCCCTTGCCTCGAGAATCGGCCTGCGAACGACTCGAATCTAGCCACAAACAACTCAATACAATCAACACAAGCTGTAGAAATTATTCCCATATGAATAAGCTAAGTTCTTTAACAAAAGTTAAAAAGTCAACTCAAAAAGTCAACCTCGGGCCCACGTCTCTGAATCCGACAAAATTAACAAAATCAGAACGCCCATACAACTACGAATCCAACCCTACCAAAATTACCAAATTCGGACACCAAATCGTCACTCAAATCTTCAATTATTAAAATCTCCAATACATGGGTCAAAAATCCCCAAATTTTCACTTCAACAATACCAAATATGTGGGGGAAATTCAATGGGTATTCAATATAAATAGATAAAAATGACCAAAAGATGCTTACCTCACAAAATCTAGCGAAAACCCCTTCAAAATTTACCTTAATCCAAGCTCCCAAAGTCCAAAAATGAATAAATCGTGGAACCCTTCGAATTTAAGCCACTGCCAGGCATTTCGCTTCTGCATTTAAAAATTTGCACCTGCAGAATTACACTAGACACTCGACCTCGCGCACCAGCGGTCCCCTCTTCGCACCTGCGGGACCGCATCTGCAAACAAACCTATCACTTTTGCGATCCCAACCACACTACCCAGCTCCGCTTTTGCGGAACACTTCGAGCAGGAGCGTGTCTGCTTCTGCGGATTTTCTTCGCACCTGCGCTTCCCAATAGCCTTCTCCAACAATCTCAAAGTCAACTCTCGGTCAAACCTCTCAACTCTACAAACTTCAATTTTTCCCAACTTTTGCCAATTTTAGTCAATATCATCTACAGACCTCTAAATCAATATCCGACACACTCCTAAGTCCAAAATCACTATTCGGAGCTATCGAAACCATCAATACACCATTTTGGAGTTATTTACACGTAAGTCAATATCCAGTCAACTCTTTCAACTTAGGCTTCCATCCTTGGGACTAAGTGTCCCAATTCATTTCGAAACATTCACATCAACAAGTGAGCACAAAATAAGCAATAAATAGGGGAACATGGCTATAATAATCAAAACGACCGGCCGGGTCGTTACATTCTCTCCCTCTTAAATAAATGTTCGTCCTTGAACGAATCTAGAATCATACCTAGAGTCTCAAATAGGCGTGGAAATCAGCGTCACATATCCCGCTCGGTCTCCAAAGTAGACTCCTTGACTGGCTGACCTCTCCACTGCACCTTCACTGAATCTATATTCTTTGACCTCAACTTCCGAATCTGCCAATCCAAAATAGCCACCGGCTCCACATTATAAGTTAAATCCCTATCTAACTGAACCGTGATGAAGTCCAAAACATGAGATGGATCGCCGAACTACTTCCGGAGCATGGAAACATGAAACACTGGATGAACACTCGACAGACTAGGCAGTAATGCAAGCTTGTATGCCACCTCTCCAATCTTCTCAAGAACCTCAAAAGGGCCGATATACCGGGGGCTCAACTTGCCCTCCTTCCCGAATCTCATAACACCCTTCATGGGTGAAACTCCGAGTAATACCTTCTCTCCTACCATGTAGGCAATATCACGAACCTTTTGATCGGCGTAACACTTCTATCTAGATTGTGCCGTGCGAAGCCAATCCTAAATCAACTTAACCTTGTCCAAAGCATCCTGAACCAAGTCACTACCCAATAGCCTAGCCTCACCCGAATCAAACCCAACAATTGGAGACCGACACTATCTCCCATACAAAGCCTCATACGAGCCATCTAAAGACTCTATTGGTAGCTGTTGTTGTAGGCAAACTCTGCAAATGGCAGAAACTGATCCCAAGAACCCCTGAAATCCATGGGTCAAGTGAATAGCATATCCTCCAATATTTGAGTAGTGCGCTTGGACTGTCTGCTATTTGAGGGTGAAGGATGTACTCAACTCAACCTGTGTGCCTAACTATTGCTGCACTGCTCTCTAAAACTGCAATGTGAACTGTGCGCCTCAATTTGAAATGATGTACACCGGCACACAACGAAGGTGAACAATCTCGCGGATATAGATCTCAGCCAACTGCTCTAAAGAATAGGTAGTCCTAACTGGAATGAATTGTGCGGACTTGGTCAACCGGTCCAAGATCACCCAAATAGCATCAAACTTCCTCGAAGTCTGTGGGAGCCCAACTATGAAGTCCATGGTGATACGCTCCCTTTTCTACTCCGGAATCTCAAGTCTCTAAAGCAGTCGCCCGACCTCTGATGCCCATACGTCACCTGCTGACAATTTAAGCACCAAGCTACAAACCTCACTATATCTTTCTTCATCCTCTTCCACCAATAGTGCTGCCTCAAGTCCTAATACATCTTTTCGGCACCCGGATGAATGGCATACCGCAAATTGCGGGCCTCTTCAAGAATGACTCACGCAGCCCATTTATATTGGGCACAAAAATCTGACCCTGCATCCGCAATACCACACCATCCCCAATAGAAACCTCCTTAGCATCACCGTGTTGAACCGTATCCTTAAGGACAAGCAAATGGGGGTCGTCATACTGACGCTCTCTGATGCGATCATATTAGGAATACCGAGAAACCACACAAGCTAGAACACGACTAGGCTCCGAAACATCTAACCTCACGAACTGATTGGCCAAGGCCTGAACATCTGATGCAAGTAGCCTCTCACCAACACCAATAAAGGCAAGGCTACCCATACTCATTGCCTTTCTACTCAAGGCATCGGCCACCACATTGGCCTTCCCGGGATGATACAAAATGGTAATATCATAGTCCTGTAGCAGCTCCAACCACCTCCACAACCTCAAATTTAGATCCCTTTGCTTGAACAAGTGTTGGAGACTCCGACGATCCGTAAATACCTCGCAAGATACACTGTAAAGATAATGCCTCCAAATCTTCAATGCATGAACGATGGTTGCCAACTCCAAATCATGAACAAGGTAGTTCTTCTCATAGGGCTTCAACTGTTGTGAAGCATAAGCAATCACTCTGCCCTCCTACATCAAGAAACACCCAATACCAATCCGAGAAGCATCACAATATACTGTATATGAACCTGCTACCGAAGGCAAAACTAGAACTAAAGCTGTGGTCAAGGCAATCTTAAGCTTCTGAAAGCTCTCCTCACACTCATCCGACCACCTGAATGGCGCACCCTTCTGGGTCAACCTGGTCAAAAGCACTGCAATGGACGAGAAACCATCCACAAAGCAACGATAATATTTCACCAAGCCGAGAAAGAACTGAATCTTAGTAGCCGAAGATGATCTAGGCCAACCTTGAACCGTCTCTATCTTCTTTGGATCCACCTTAATTCCTTCACTGGACACCACGTGCTCCAAGAACGTCACCGTACTGAGCCAAAACTCACACTTGGAGAACTTGTCATAAAGCTTCTCCTCCCTCAACCTCTGTAGTACAATCCTCAAATGATGTGTATGCTCCTTCTGGCTACATGAGTACACCAAGATATCATCAATAAATATTCTGACAAACAAATCAAGATATGGCTGGAATACACTATTCATTAGCTGCATGAGTGCTGCTGGGGCATTGCTCTCCCCAAAGGACATCACAAGGAACTCGTAGTGACCATAGCGGGTCTTGAATGCCGTCTTCAGAATATTCGAGTCCTGAATCTTCATCTGGTGATACCCAGACTTCAAATCAATCTTAGAGAACACTCTGGCTCCCTGAAGTTGGTCAAATAAGTCATCAATGCGTGGTAAAGGATATTTGTTCTTAATTGTAACTTTGTTCAACTACCTATAGTCGATGCACATCCGCATTGTACCATCCTTCTTCTTCACAATCAGAATTGGTGCACCCCAAGGCGACACACTAGGCCTAATGAACCCCTTATCAAGAAGCTCCTGAAGCTGCTCTTTCAATTCCTACAACTCTACTAGTGCCATACGGTATAGAGGAATAGAAATGGGGCACACACCAAGTAAATACCAAAATCAATATCCCTGTCGAGCGACATAGCAGGAGTATCAGTACCAACATCCGTCACAAAAGCCAAATATGACAAACACCTGTTCCCAACCATCGATTGGGCCTTCAAATATTAAATCATGCTATTGGGAACATAGTCCAGAGAACCCCTCCACTCGATCATAGGTAACCCCGACATCGTCAACGTGACGGTCTTAGCATGAAAACCCAAAAGAGCAAGGCATGGGGATAGCCAATCCATATACAGAATCACGTCGAAATTAACCATACTAAGCAATAAGAGGTCAACTCTGTCTCCAATCCTCCAATAGTCACCACACACGACCGATACACACGGTCCATAATTATAAAATCGCCCACTAGCATAGATACATGAACAGGTTAGACAAAGGACTCACAGAGCATATCCAGATAATAAGCAAAATATGATGATACATATGAATAAGTGGACCTAGGGTCAAATAATATAAAAGCATCCCTATGGCACAATGAGACAATTCCTGTGATCATTGCGTCAGAAGAAACAGCCTCTGGCCTAGTAGAAAATGCATAGCATCGAGCCTGACTGCCACCTGATCGGCCTCCGCCTCTAGGGCGACCTCTAGCTGCCTGAGCTCCACCCCGAGCTGGCTGCGCGGTGAGGTGCAGAAGTCATAACCTGACCCCTCTGTTGAAGCGGACCTCCCAATAGACGGGGGACAATATCTCCTCACATGTCCAGACTCCCCACACTCATAGTAGCTCCGATCCCTCAATAATGGTGGTGACTAAATTAGGCCCCCCGAACCAGAATAACTACTATAAGGACCTGGCACAGATGAACCCTGAACTGATAGAGCACAAGATGAACTCTGAGTTGGGAGGGCACTGAGAGATAACTGACCCAGAGGGGCACTGTATGAACCAAGGCTCGCTGGTGCACCACGATGAACCAGACGAGTTATCTGAGCGAGCTTATAAGAACGACCCCTGTTGTGGTGGGATTGCCCTCTAGAAGAAACATCATTGAAACCACCCATACCACGAGGCCTTCCTCTCCTGACTATGGACCTGCTCTAGCTGCCTAGAAATATCAACCACTGTATCAACCATAGCACCTGATGCAATCTCCCGAGTCATATTAAAGCACAGTCGATAGTTGAGGCCATTAATGAACCTCTTAATACTCTCCCTCTCTGTGGGAACCAACTAGATTGCATGATGAGGCAACTCTAAAAATCTCATCTCATACTGGGTCACGGACATACGCTCCTGGTGTAGCTCCTCATAGTGCCTATGCAACTACTTCCTGCGGGTCAGTGGTACAAACCTCTCCAAGAAGAGAACGGAGAACTCGTGCCATGTAAGTGGTGCAACACCGGTTGGCCTGCTCTGCTCATAGGCCTCCCACCATTGAAAATTATTAAATGAGACCCCACTAGTCTCCAAAATACCCGCCGTACGAAGAATCTGCTAGCACCTATCCAAGAAATTCCGAGCATCCTCTGACTCAGCCCTACTGGATGAGGATGAGACTCCATCCTCACTTGCTGAACCCTCCACTTTGGGACAACCCGGAGCTGCTTCCATGGGAGGAGAAAAAGAAGATAAAGAGGAAATCCTCTAGCTCCCCGGATGCCGAGGTCAAGAAAAAGAGGGTAACTGTTCGGGTCCAGAAAAGCAACAAGAAGAGTACCCAAGCCAGGGTACCGGACCCTAACTCCCTCTTTCAGCTCAAGGATTACCCTGAAGACAATGATCTAGATTTCATCACTCATAGGTCGACCATTGATGAAGGATAGGAGGCGTCTATCGGGCAAGGTGGACGACTGGCCGATCCTTCTTCAGCTCGGGAGCCAGAAGAAAAATCAGAGGCTATGGCCACCCGAGAAGCTATCCCGCCCCGAGGGAAATAGCTGTTGTCATTAGTTTCCATCTCACACTGAATCTATGTTTGACGAGGCACTGGTCGATAAGGAGAAATTGAATGAGATGACATGGGGCACAGACGAGGCCCTGAACATGTTTTTTGACGGCGTGGACATGGGCGCATTGGAGGATGTAATAACCCGGCCTGTCATTTTAAGAATTTGCATCCCGTTCGGTGGCCTGTGGTCTAGAGCAGCTTTGGATTATGTGTTATGACTTGCGTATGTGGTCAAGTTAGATTTTCGGATGATTCGGGATCAATTTGGGAGAAGGACTCTTGTTTTAGAAGCTTAAGCGGTGAGAGTTGACCGGGATTTGACTTTGGTGTAGACTTTGAAATGACATTTCGATGTTTCCAATAGCTTTGTATGGTGATTTTGGACTTAAGGCATGCGTCGAAATTTGGATTTGGAGGTCCGTAGGTTAATTTGAAGCATTTTGGCGAAAATTGAAAAGTTAAAGTTTTGGAAGATTGAGAGGTGTGGCGGGAGTTTACTTTGTTGATATCGGGCTCGAATTCCGATTCCAAGAGTTGGATTAGCTCCACTATGTTATTTCAGACTTGTATGCAAAACTTAACGTCATTCCAAGTTGAATTTGATATGTTTTGGCACGAGTTTTGGAAGTTAGAAGATTTGAAAATTCATAAATTTGATTCGAGGTGTGATTTGTAATTTTGACGTTATTTGATGTGATTTGGGGCCTCGAGTAGGTCCGTATTATGTTATGAAACTTATTGGTATATTCGAATGAGGTCCCGAGTGGCTTAGGTGAGTTTTGGACGGGTTCATATCGTTTTGGAAATTTTTGGTTAAGGCTGTTGGGCAGTGTTCTGGTGTATCCGCATCTACGAATGTTTGATCGTAGATGCGGAGCCGCTTTTGTGAGTTTTTTCCGCTTCTACGATGTTGAGACCTGGGAAGTAGATTCGCTTTTGTGGAGTTTTGAATGAAGGCGCGATGGCCATTTTTGCGTCCCAGTGATTACATATGCGACGATGTCCGCTTTTGCAGCTGTTTGTACACCTCTGCGGAGTCGCAGGTGCGACTCATTTTTGTGCAGGTGCGGCCATTAGGCTGGCTAGTTGGGTTCGTAGATGCGAACTTTTTCTTGCTAATGCGAGGCCACAGATGCGGTGTTTCTATTCTCAAATGCAAAAAAGTTGAGCAGAAT
This sequence comes from Nicotiana obtusifolia, assembly GCA_002018475.1. Lineage (NCBI taxonomy): Eukaryota > Viridiplantae > Streptophyta > Magnoliopsida > Solanales > Solanaceae > Nicotiana > Nicotiana obtusifolia. The sequence continues at coordinate 41,160 of MCJB01012949.1, read as the reverse complement.
CACATATATTTGAGGGTTTGGCATCTTTGTTCATTTCTGAGATTGAATCCTCAATTTTGAGCGATTCTCGATGATTTTGATTTTGGTAAGTGTTATCTATCTGAAAATGATTGCATTTCATGATTTCATACTTATTTATATCATTAAATCAGTAAATTGAAAGGAAGAAAATGTGAAATTTTGTAAAATCTTTCAAACATGTAAAATGAGGATTTGAATGACAATTCAATATTGGAATTTGATAATTTTGGTATGGTTGGACTCGTATCAGAATGGGTGTTCGGGTTTTGTAAATTTTATCGGGTTTCGAGGTGCAGGCTCGGGGGTTGACCTTTGGGTTGACTTTTTTAGTTTTAATTAAAAATTGAAGCTTTATTATCCAGAACTATTTTCTATGAGCTTTATTTATGATTTAAAGTTATTTTGGCTAGATTTGAGCCGTACGGAGGTTGTTTCAGTCGAGAGGGTCATTTTAGAGTATCGGTCTAGCTTCTTTGAGATAAATATCTTGCCTAACTTTGTGTGGGGGAAATACCCTTTAGGATTTGAGTCATTTCTGCTAATTGTGTCATGTGAAGGCCATGTACGCGAGGTGACGAGTACCTGCTCGGGCTTATTTGTAGAAATTTGGCTGTTTAGGACTCTTAGGTTCTTATGTCCATTAGATATGAAGTTGTTTTGTCATGTTAAATCCCCCCATTTACTAAATTTACCCTTGCGTGTCTTATTTGGAATTTATTGATTAATGTTCTACCCTTGTTGCCAATTAGATCCTTATGTGCCTTAATTGAAGTTGTTGCTCCTTTATTGTCTTGTTGTCTTTTCCATAGTTGCTTAACCTTATTTGAAGTTATTATTATTTCTTCTATAATTGTTTAACCTTAATTAAAGTTATTAGTTTCTTTTTCGCAATTTGCTTAACCTTAATTGAAATTACTATTATCTCTTCCGTAATTGCTTAGCCTTAATTGAAGTTTGTTATTCCTTTCTTTGTTGACGTATTCTTATTTGGGGTCATTTATCCATGCTATCTCTCTTGTTGTCGAATTGTACTTTTGTGAAATCATTTTTCAACATTATCTCTCCCTTGTCGAGCTATTCTTGTAGAGACCATTATTCCCTATTGTGTCTCTCTTTGTGAGCTCGTTCTCCCGTTTCTTTGTGTTCTGAAGTTTCTTGTGATGATTAACTTGCCGTATTCTCGTGTTATTATTGTTGTTATTGCAGTAGTACGTTGTGGTTGAGTCGTGGGCTTCTTATTGTAAAATTCTGTTATTGTTTGGTTTCTCTGGAAAATTACGATTTTGGGCACTTGAGGTGCGATTTATGATACGCTGTGATAATGATATGCATGCGGTGGTATAAGGTCTGGGTGTTGAAACGCATGCGGTGAGATAAGGTGGGCTTGATACGCGTAGCTAGTAGGGGAACTACTAGAACCCATGCTGTGTGATAAGGTGGGCTAAAATGCGGGATGCTATTTCGGAGTAAATGATTTTCAAAACTAAATGCAAAGGCTCCCGCGATGATATAAGGAAAGATTGCCATTCGTTTTGTGATTTGAGATTACGAGGCGGTACCTCAGTAATGACTCTTTTGTTGACATTTTCCCATTCTTTTGTGCTTATCTTTGATTGTTGTTTCCTTAGCATACTATTAATGTCTTTCTCTGTGTTGCACTATTTGCCTAGTTCTGTGTAGCTAATCTTGTTATACTATTTGATGTTTCAATTTCATTACTGTCTTTATTACATTGTACATTTTGTGATGATCGTTTCTTATGAGCCATTCATTGTATCTACTTTTACTTGTCGACTTAAATTATGGTAGAACGCTTGCACAAGCATACACGTAAATAAATCACCCATATCAGTCTAAGAAGATGGATCCTAATGTTTTGACCATTTATATGTACTCCCGCGTACTTGCCTTATGTGTGAGAGTTATCCTGTTGGCACGTGAGTTGTCCGTGCAGTCATGAGTCATTATTATTGTTGGCACGTGAGTGGTCCATACGGATATTAGGTATTGTCAGTCCCATGGCACGTGAGTCGTCCGTGCTGTGATGAATTGTAATGTGGTCACAAGATGGCAAGTGTTTGGGGTTCACGAATTGGGACCCATGATTGGTGATGTTGAGGTTTGGTACCTCGTGGAAATTCTTGGATAAACCTGGTGTGAAAGCGGTTGTTCCTATTGAGTTGTCACTTGTTTTCCTTTAATTGGTTTCACCAGATTTGAATTGTGTTCAGCTTACTCTACAGTGTTATTACCTGTTGTGCCTCGTTGCTAATTGTTGCTTTAGTTTCCTATTACAAGCATTGTTTTATTATTGTCAACATGCCTAGCTTTATATGGATATTGTCCCTTGTTAGTTCTACATTTATACTTGTTCAGGTTGTTTAGTCTAGTAGGTGTCTTGACTGTCCCTCGTCACTACTCCACCGAGGTTAGTCTTGATACTTAGTAGGTACTGCTGTAGTGTACTCATGCTACGCTTCTGCACATTTTTGTGCAGATCCAGGTACTTCGGAGTTGGTTGTTCACTAGCTAGTTGTTCGGATTCGCTGTGGAGATTCAAGGTTAACCTGCCATCGCATTCGCAAGCCTCGGAGTCACCTTCTTAAATTTCATCTTGTATTATTTTATTTCTCTCCCGGAACAGTTGTATTTAGGGATTTTCTAGCAAATTCAGTAGAGCTTATGACTTGTACTACCAGTTTTGGGATTGTTGGTTTTCTATAGAAAACTCCTACTTTGTAATTAATAGTTGTTGGATTAAATTTTGCCATTAATTTACAAAGTGTTAGGCTTACCTAGTTCCTAAGACTAGGTACCATCACGACATTCTACAAAAGGAAATTAGATTCCTGACAGAGGATTAAACCAGGCTTGGTCACTTGGAGGTCCCAAAAAAGGATGCGCCATTGGGAGCAGGCGAGCCGAGCTCAAGTCCGAAGCTGGTGAGGTAGTTCTCTGCTCCGAGTGTGGACCCTGACCGTGATAGAGCGATCATGATTACTATCCTGGCACACTGGGGTGCTATCCACTCCGGTGGGTGTGGCCAGCTATCTTCTCTACTGGTGATCGAAGATGACCAGGCGAAGATGAACGAAGTAGAAACATCGAGCCTCTTCAGCGAGGCACAACATGCACTGAACTTGGTAAGTTTCCTATCCCTTGTGCCCTTTACGAATATTGCTTAGTTTCAGCATGCTCTAACGAGATTATCATTTTGTTTTTCAAGATTTGGTGCTATACCATGAAAGCTTTCTTTGGCCTCAAAAGGAAGTCAGTCAGCTCGAGTTCGAGCTCAAAGAGTAGGTCCGGCAGAAAGACATGTATAGGGTTCTTAGTGAACAAAAAGACGAGGCCCTCAATGATCTCCCAATTCTCCGAGCCTTGGAAAAAGCACATAAGGAGGCCTTGTCCATAAAATGGTAGCATGCCAAACTGATCGAGAAGTTAAGGATCTTTGAGGCTAAAAATGAGATGTTACGTGTAGTGACTGACGACACAACCTTGCTGGTCCAAGAGAAAATAGGCTTGATTGAACAACTTCGGGCCGAGATGAACGAGGTCAAGACTACAACCAAGGCACTGAGGGGTAGGATGGATCTGCTGGCCTCGGAAAAGAAGTCTACAAAAGAGGATCTAGCATCTGTCGATGACCAGCTCCGGGTGGCAAAGAACAAGGCCGACAAGTGGTCTTGGCTAAACGACAAACTCCGTGCACAACTGGGTTCAGCCGTCTTGGAACGGGACGATCTTGGTTGGGAATACACTACGGTGAAGTCCAGCTTAGAGGCAACCTCTATTAATTCCTCCGAGGTTGAAGAAATGTTGTCCCACTATAAAATCGATGTGGAGAACGAAGACCGAGTATGTAAAGCAGCTGTCCTGGAGGAAGACCCTCGAGGAGATTCATGCCCAGGGTTTTGATATATCAGTCGAGATTGAAGAGCCCAAGAGGCTTGAGGCTGAGACAAAAGAACTTTATGAGCCCGAAGGTCTCGAAGGTTCCGATGATTCTGGTGCCGAGTCGAGCTCGGGTAAAGATTAGGCGGAGATGCCTTAGCCCTTTTTTGTTTCCTTTTTTTACAATTTTTTTTGTTTATTTTAAGGCCGTTTTATCGTGCCTGTCATAACCCAAAACCCACTATAGGTTGTGATAGAACCCAACATCGCCGTTAGGCAAACCAACAGTGATTTACCAACTTAATTATTCATTTTTTAATATTTTTTTAATCATAAGTTTAATTAGTAAAAAATTAAATGCATTTTAAAATCATGAATACTTAAAATATTAGTAATATATAAAATAAAAGATGATAAATATCAAATTGAACCATAAACAGTCACTAGGATATCCCAAAACTCGGTGTTACAAGTGCATGATCATTTGCTAAGGAGTGCAATAAAAATACAACATTTGTCTGGAATATGAAATAGATAAGATAAAGTAAATAAACAAGATGGAGACTCTGAGGGTTGCAGTGCGTTGCATGGAATACAACTCAACATAAAGTCCCCTCAGCAGCTACGCCTACGCGCCAAGATGACCATCAAGGAACCTGTCAGACCCTACACATTTAGTGTAGAAGTGTAGCATGAGTACGTAAAATCAACGCATACCCAGTAAGTATCTAGCCTAACCCCGGAGAAGTAGTGACGAGGGATCGACATCAGCACTTACTAGTGGTCCAATAAATAAAATGCAGGGATCGTGAATAGGCGTGAGATACAATAGGATCAGTAGAAAAAGGAACAGTAATAATGAATTCCTTTAACAAATATTATCAATTAAAGTGCCCCCAAAGGCCACATGCTATCTCAACAAATAGGAACCGACAGTTAAATATCCGATCTTAGGTCATAAAGAGAATATTATGTAACTCCCAGTTTAAATAAAGAGGGAAATCTAACGCGGACTCATAGAGATTTTATGCACGAATTACGCCTAGGTCATTCGGCCCAATCCATATAGTCGTTTACATACACTGTCGAGGTCGTACGATCCCATCCATGGATGCATCCCATAACATATATATATACATATATATATATATATATATATATATATATATATATGTATATATATATATATATATTATATATATCGCTGAGGCGTTCGTTCCGATCCACATGAATATTGAAACTCTTCGGATTTGCAAATTATGTATTTACAACTTCAAGGTAAGTCCATAAAAGAATATATATTCTCATTAATGATTAACAGTCCGCCGAATCTCTAGATAATGAAACTAGATTTAACATACCTTTTAGGAAAATTCTTACTTATTAATTTAAGCAATTTAATAGCAGATTGAGTTCAAATAGTGTAAGTAATAGCATAATAAGGCCTTCGTCTACCCGGATATAACATGGACCTAGCTACGTATGGACTCTCTTCACCTCGTGCATACGCAGCCCCCACAACAAGTAGCACATATCAAATACATCATCTAGGGGTTAGTTTCCCCCTCATAGGGTTAGACAGAAGACTTACCTCGCTTCGAAGTTCCAATAACTGGCTCTAATGCCTCTCTAACTCCTCAATTCAAAGACAAATGATCCGAAACTAGTCAAACAACATACAAACCAATAAAAATATACTCCAAACTCATAATTAATTAATTTATAACAATCCCCAACTCCGCTCGAAAAGTCAACAAAGTCAAAACATGGAGGAAATAATCTACAAAACACCCCGAAACTCACCTGAGGCTCCCAGGACCTTGTCCAATCATACCAACCAGTCCCAAAACATGACAGAAACTTGACCGATGCCTCAAATCACACCAAACAACATCCAAACGACGAATCGACGATCAAGATCCTTCTTTCAACTTTCAAACTTTCAAACTTCACCGAATGCGTCCGAATCATGCTTAAACATTCTGGAATGACGCAACTTTACGTACAAGTCACAAATCACGATATGAACCTATTCCAAGTCTCGAAATCCCAAACGAAAATTAATAATGCCAAAGTCCACTTCAAATCAAACTTAGGGAATTCTAAAATCTTCAAAATGCCAACTTTCCACAATAAGCGTCGAAATACTTCCGGACCACCCGATACTCAATCTGAACATATGCCCAAGTCCCAAATCATAATATGAACCTATTGGAACCTTCAAATCCCGATTCCGAGGCCATTTACTCAAAAGTCAAACCTTGGTCAACTCTTCCAACTTAAAGCTTCCGAATTGAGAATTTTCCTACCGAATCAACTCCGAAATTTCCGAAATTCAATTCCGACCAGACTTACAAGTCATAAAACATGAAGTGAAGCTACTCAAGGCCTCAGACCGCCGAACGACGTGCTAGAGCTCAAAACGACTGGTCGGGCCGTTACATTCTCCCCCAAAAACTGTTTAACACCTCGTGCATTTACCTGTGCCACCACCCAGACTGAAGATCCCTCCTGCTACCTTAGCCCACAAGCCTTAGAACCAAATTCCAACGTCCAGAATTCTTCACGAGACCTGATTCTAACATACGAACACCACATCACTCTCAACCCAATGTGGCAAATATGATCTTACACCCCTGCAGAAAACCACACAATGCACCGTCTAATTCGTATGCCCATAATAACATCCTCTAATTGTATAAGTTGTAAATTCACTAAGCTGACGTCCGTAGTATACCTCATAATGCGAATAAGCCTTGGTCCAACCCTTGCGATACTGCAATGATGAAAGCGACCTGTAGAAGCTCATAACCACCTGCCAAATCAATAAATCCTGGAGTCTCTCCGCTTAACAAGAACTATTGCCTCCTTCTGAATTGAACAATAACATTTTCTTTTTAATATACCTTACATATATCCGGTAGCAATGATCTCAGGTCCAATAACCTCGTCTCGTCCAGTACAAGCTGCTCGGGCAATAAGCCACCTCTAACACCTCCTAAGATCTCATATGACACCATCAATGCACCAACAAGCTATAAATCGAACATGACCCATAAGGAAGGATGAACTCTGGCCAGGAACTATGCAGCCCGAATAAAACGGCCAAATCAATGCTACGAACCTATATCAGAGATAAGAAACAAGGAACACAATAAGTATAAAGAATCGTACTCAACATCTCACTGTTGCAGCGTGCAACCCGATCCACACATCATACCGTTGCGGCGTGCAACTCGATCCATACATAATCATCAATAAGGAAGTACCTATCGAGCTAAACTGCTCCTACCCACGAAATGCGTGAATATCCACCACAAGCACGCCAAGTTCATACACTTAACCCTGGGGAGACGGATAGCACCATGCACTACTAAAGCCAAGCTCGACTAAAGTGCATCGAACAATTGACATCTCGAGAGCCATCTCACTCGTATAATACCACAAGCTACATTGGACCACAATACTTGGGTGAGTAGTCAAGCCGTCTCACAACCCACGTGGCATAAAAAAGTAGCACCAAAATGGACTAAGTTAGGAATATCATCCACCACGCCCGGAGACTCATCCGTAGGCAGTGTTTTGCTGAATAAGCATATCTGATATGATATATAATATACATCCACATAAGGCCTACCCACTGGCCTCAAAGCCTATTCCAGTCATCCCAAAATAGGTCAGTAACCATCCAAAGATCCACAATGACCCTCTCCATGACACATACAATCAATCGTCAAATACGGAACAACTTCCACAGTCCACAACCAAAGGAATAGAGCGCCTCTCAGTCATAACCTTTCCCGCTGGCAATAGTACCAAATCCCCATAACTGAAGTCAATCTCTAACAATCAAAAGACAAACATATCACACTTATACGATCTCCCCGTGGGATATACTCTCGTAACCTTCTGCACCAGGTAGTAAAATCTGAACATCAATGTCCATTGACCATGCTATTTCTGTAATGTCAATTTAGAATCCACAAACCAATGCACAATGCCTCTTCCACAGAACACCGTCCTTAGGTGACATTAAGATAATGACAGCTTACTCTGAACATCCGAATCCTTCCTCCCACTCCTTCGAGCTCGTGATATTCTTATCAAAACCAAACCGTAACCTTGATTCTCATTTCCAATTTCCATGCTGCTGCGTAAAGGTACAAGAATTTCATCATAGCCCATGAACCACCAGTAGAATGACAACTTCATTGGCTAGAACCCCTTTCACCCAACTCATTTTAGAAGAAAAATCGCAACATGCAACCGAATTCCTATAATCGCAAAAAATTCAACCCTCAAGTCGAAGTCTAGACTGCTGTAACTTATCCGGGATCCACTTACACATAAAAAGGCCATCAGAATCAAATACCTCCAAATCAATCAAATTAAGGTGGCTGTCAAGCCCGCACGTTTAGCCAAGAATCACCTGTATAGCTTAGCACACTGAAGGAACCGATCATTTCCATGACCATGTTGATTCAAGCCATGGCTAACTGACTCAACTTCTCCCAATGTACTCTGGACTTGCCCTTAGAATAATAATCCTATTCAAACACATAACATACCTCAAACAACACTCATCCCGAGTGACCCAAATTACGAGACCACTTAGTCTCGATACCGATAAGCTATCTCATACCCTTCTCGTGCACTCAATAGTATCGATAACTCATACACCCATTCTGAAAGATCTTCTACGAATCCGAAGTTGTTTCCTTTTGTTTCTACAACACTGCACCGCAGACCCAATGATAACATCAAAATTCTCCAAGTATTCTTTATACTCCGCTGCAAAACCCAGTCCTCATCCACATAACAAACCCAAAATCCTTAGACACCGCGCTTTAATTTTTGAATCCACTAGAACCGATGTTGAGAGTCACTCATTTTGACCTGGTCCCAAATGTATAACCAAACACTGGTGTTCTACTAGCACATGAATACTTCAAAAGAAACAATCCGACGGATTCTAATCCTGGTACATCATATCCCTAAGAAGCGTAAACTCTGAGTCATCCAAAAATCTGCACATGAATCGATAAATGTAGCACACAATCATTTTCGTGCCTCATTTTCTCGCGAAAGTGAGTTTCAACATGTGATAACTCTTTTAAATGGGTATTAAAAGAGAAGAGTCGCCACCTAACGATTTTTAAGGTGCGTTAGGGCTCTTATTTGCAAATAACTCTTTTTGACTAGTCAATGCCACCAAAGATCGAGTAAGGGCTCAAATTACCTCAAAGAGAAGGTGTTAGGTACTTTTCTTGGTCCACAACTGGAGGTCTCGGTCAAAGTTTACACTATGTGGATTAGATAATTAAGTTAGGTGGTCAAATAAGTAAAGAAAGATGTAGAATTTGAAAACTCTATTATAACACAAGAATTAACTATATGACTAATTGATACAAGTCTTAAAAAATCACAAGGAGTACAATTGCGTCGATCTATGAGTAAGTGCGAACAACCAGTATATAAAAGGATAGGGGGTCCTAAGTTTTTTAGCATACAAGATCACCCCCGTGAAACATAGATAATACTTTGCAACTCCCGTCGGGTAGGGTTGCTCATATTATTCAGCAGGCATAGACTATCATCTCCTGCTACCCTATTACTATGTTGAAGTTATTACTTAAAGGCGCTCTAATTCAATTCTAAAACGTATCCTATGTGTAGACTACCCGTCTCATGCCTATGGTCCAGGAGGCTTTGGACTTACTATTAGGTGGTTCTAGACTTTACTTAGGTTTCTCAAAATGATAAAACTAGGTGACATTCAAAACAGATAGGACTGCACACAATTGCAAAGAAAGGCTCAAGTTGTCCTCCACACATAAGCACCAAAGCACGCGATCGGATTCTTGGTTCGCTAATAGATAGAGTTAAGACGTATTAGAATCAGTAGATACTATAGGCATGATTTCTATATTATTCTAGTATTATACATGCATTGCTGCAGTTTCTTGACTAACGTATAGACAGATTAGAGCATTACAAGTCCTATTGGCATGATTTCTAATCGTTTGCGTAATAAGGTAGTAAAAAAAAATCCCAGACTCTGAATTACCAGTGCTGATTCTATAGATATGTGTGTTAGGCAGGTGACAGTACCCTATAGACATGATTTCTCATAGTTGTATAAGTAGGCAGTGAAGTTGCTTGAAAACACAGGATTAGTAGAGTCAATAAACATCCTATAGGCAGGATTTCTAACAATTGATAATTAGACTTGATTTTATAACACTTTATCCCCATAGGCATGCTATCTAAGTGAGGTAGTACAAAAGCAGCATGAAGTAGTTGATCAATTATTAGACCTTATAGTCATGGTATCTAGATTAACGAAGGTATTGTATTATTGTATCCTATAGGCATGCCATCTAAAGCGTTGAATGGTAGACATGGAAACAAGTGTAGCATGTTTTGACAAGTTAAGTGAAGTGTGTGTGATTCTCATAGGCATGATTCCTATCAATGTGCAACACACGCTAAACGAAACAACAAATAAGGCATGCTGGACGTAACAGTAAATAGAACACATAGACCCTATAGGCATGTTTTCTACCCTTTCATGCAAGTATTAGAATAGCCCAACTCCTTCTTCATTAATTTCCCCACCATTCAGTTTTACAAGTTATTGCAGACCCTATTGAACAATTACAAGTACAAATACCAATGTACAATAGCCCAACAACACAACTGGGCCTTCAGATAGGTTTAGAATTCGATGTGGACTGCAGGCCCAGACTCCAAGCGTAAAATGTTCTTCAGACTTCCAGTACCATAGCAGGCCCAACATAACAGGCCCAGATAAATAATTTCTTACCCAAAGGATGCTAAGCTTGGCGATACAGGTGTTACACACAGTTAATTGAACAGATTTGAAGATTATAACACTCAGTCCTTAAGCTGTAACCAACAACACCTCTAACCAAGACTTACAGAAATGATGATATAAAGCACATATGCGGCAAGGTTTGTGGTTGTAACTCCAGAAACAAAGTTTAAGAGCAACATGGCTTTTTCATATAATGTTCCAGAACAAAGCTTGGTCCAAAACCTTCCTAAGGAACCTTAAGTAGGGGTTTGAACATGGAAATCTAACAGTGCCACGGGCAAGACTAGTGAGATCTAGGCTTAACATCGAAACTTCAACATATAAGCCTGATGAGAACAACTAATTTGCAGAGCTTAACATATGGGACAGGCAAGCAAACTCAGTTTATCAATAAGTGAGCATTTAGATGAGAAGAGGCTGACTTTCAGGTAAGAAAAGTAAGTAGGCATTGTGTAAAGAAGAGTAAACAAGACAGGGATTGAAATTAACCCTAGGAGTTTCAAACGATTGGTAAGTACAAAACATCAAAGCAAAGAATAAGTTTTGCTTGGCATTGCAACAGCATTAGCATACAAGTTGGTTTTAGGGAATAACAGGTATACATAGAAGATTTGGCATAGGTTCTAGGCATGCACTAATTTCCTAGGAGATTCCCAGTCATGGTTCAAGACAAACAATAGTCTTGAATAGTCACTTAAGCTTAATCGTGGAGACAAGTGTTCAAACAACTTGGTTTTCTACAATAGGCAAGCATTGAGGCTAATAAGGTCAAGGAAAAGAATACTAGGCTAAGTATTCATGTAATGCCATCCCATAGTTACAGCAAGACAGCAAGTGATGTATAAGGGATTCAACAAGAAGAAAAACTCTTCTGGACAAACATAACTTCCCAGAAATCCAAACATCATTCCATAAACATTAATCTGGTTTAGTTGCTAGTCCAGTAAACATCATGTATCACTTTAGCAAAAGTTAGAATTAGAGCAGGTTTGAGATAGCATGATATTAAACACCCAAAGAAATGCACACAATCAAAAAATAATGAAATTACAAGAGTATAAGGTACTAACCAGTTGTGAACAAACTAAACAAAGGATGAAAAACTCTTCAGTATATCCCCAACTCCCCAATGCTTCAGAGTCCACAGGAGCCTCGAAATGGACCCCAAGTAGTGCTTGCACTGGAGGAAGGTGAACAGAATCTGGTGGCCTTGGCTTTCAGCCGGCCAAGAGCTCAATTTCTGAATAGTATAGAATAAGTGAGAGTGATTTCGGATTTGCAAATTATGTATTTACAACTTCGAGGTAAGCCCATAAATGAATATAAATTCTCATTAATGATTAACATAAATTCCCATAAATTCTCATAAATTCTCATCAATGATTAACATTCCGCCAAGTCTCTAGATAATGAAGCTCGATTTAATATAAACTTATAGCCAAATGCATACTTATTAATTCAAGCAATTTAAGCTAGCATATTAAGTTCAAATAGTGCAAGTAATAGCATAATAAGGCCCACGTTTACTCGGACATAACATGAACCTAGCTACGTACGGACTCTCATCACCTCGTGCATATGTAGCCCCCACAACAAGTAGCACATATCAAATACATCACCTAGGGGGTAGTTTCCTCTCACAACTTTAGACATGAGACTTACCTCATTTCGAAGTTCCAATAACCGGCTCCAATGCCTCTCTAACTCCTCAATTCAAAGTCAAACAATCCGAAACTAGTCAAATAACATGCAAATCAATAAAAATATACTCCAACACTTATAATTAATTAATTTATATCAAATCCCAACTCCACTCGAAAAGTCATAAAGTCAACCCTCGAGCCCATGTGCCCCAATTCCGATGAAGATAAACTTTTCCCATATTGTCATGAACTCAAATATATGATTTATTCCAAATTTCATGTCTAATTTGTTTGTCTAAATCCAAAAAACCAATTCTAGGTCTTATACCCAAACTCCCACATTTTTCACTCAAATTTTTGAATTAACAAGCCTAAATTCATGTATTTAACTCACAACATGTAGGAATCACTTACCTCATGATTGATGATGAAAATGACGCTCTAAAATCGCTCCAAAGTCGGCTCCCATGAAAGAAGTGAAGTGAAAATTAGCCAAAGCCCCATTTTAATACAACACTGCCCAGTTCGACCTTCTTCGTGAATGCGGCCTTACCCTTGCATTCGGGAAGAGCATCCTGCTCTAGCTCAAAAACTCCCCTTCACGTATGCAAGACAGGGGACGCGAACACGATGCTTCACCAGGCAACCTCTTTACGGACGCGAATCTGAAAGCCAAGCTTCGAGGCCCAGCCCTTTTCTGCGAATGCGATCTCCTGTCGTAAATGCAGTGCATATCCGCCCACACCTTCGCGAACGTGGGACCCAAACTCAAAGGCGATGAACAAAAATCCTCTAGCTCAAATCCTTTTTTGTGAACGCCAGCAGCCCTATGCGTTCGCGATAAACAACACCAGAACTAGCATCAGCAGCAGTTCTGGAACCTTCAAATATACTCAACCCGAACATACGCCCAAGTCCCAAATCATCATACGAACCTATTGGAACCTTCAAATCCCGATTCTGAGACCGTTTACGCAAGAGTCAAACCTTGTTTAACTCTTCCAACTTAAAGCTTCCGAATTTAGAATTTCTCTTCCGAATTACCTCCGCACTCCCTGAAATTCAATTTCGACTACGCGTACAAGTCATAAAACATGAATTGAAGCTACTCAATGCGTCAGACCACCAAACGACGTGCTATAACTCAAAATAATCGGTCGGGTCTTTATAGTGCCTTTGTAAATATTTTTTTTGAAATATATATATATAACACTTTTTAAAAGAAAATATACCACTAGGCTAGCTGAATAGTGGCTCATATAGAAATATAATCTCAAAATGAGTCCAAACTTTACAAGATGTCTAAGCCAATATGAAAAATGTAAACTACTAATAACTAACATTGTGAATGAAAAATCTACAAATAATGAACTAGCACTTACGAAGTAACAGGATGTATGCTTCCATCTCCAAGTAGTGTAAGTGAATCCAATAGCCAAGGGAAAATACCAAGTAGCACCTCTAATGCTCTCACCAGGCGCCAGGGTATGCATTCCATTGAACAACCAATGGACAAGGCTAATGTTAATTCCAGATAAATACACCACTGTATAAAAGATATCCCAAACTGCCATCCAGCTTGTTCCTTTCCATTTTGATCTCCATTGCATAGCAAATAAGTCGTGTTTAACCTCTGTCATGACACTTGCAAGTCAGTCTCTCAAACCTGTACATACAAAAGTATAACACACCAACTGGCAGCTTAACACCATAGAGGTATATACTGCCTTCACATCTCTAGAATGAGCATGAAATCACATTAATACCACTGGAAAATGATAGAGCAATATACCCCTATAATGTCTATAATATGCAGTAGTAACCCTTGTGTGTTAGCATAAGTGCCATTGTCCAGTCTACATACAAACATTATGTAATCATACCCAGAATGTGTAATAATGAGTGTCCTTCGTGCAGTAGTATCATCATATAATAGATAGTACGAAGTCCTAATAAGAAAGGAGGTATCGTCTTGAAAGTTTGCATTTGATCTAGTGATTTGCATGTTGTCCCTAACGGTTCTACACATTGTAAAGCTAACTCCAGACTGAGCATGTTACCATGCTAATACCACTGGAAAGTCACTGCACATTATATAGATAAGAAAAGAAGAAAGTGCAATGACAAGAACATGCAGTAAACTCAGGGACTCCTTCTATAGGTAGATCCTAAAAAGAGTGATATGTGACTGTACCTATTAAAGAAAAAACCAGGTTAGCTAAACAATCAGCAACTGCATTGCCCTCCCTTAGCACATGCTGAAAAAAATACATTGTAGTTGCTCTTGATCTCCTTTATCTTCCTTACTTCCGCCCTTATACACCAAGGAGATTCCCATTCCCTATCAATGATCTTCCTCATCACCAAAGAATCAGTCTCCATAATAAGAGGATGCAGCTGCCTTTCCACACAATATACCAGCCCTTCTAATACAGCCTTAGCTTTTGCCACTATATTTGTTATTTTCCCATCACTTCAGCCTTGGCATATACTACATTACCAACACAATCTCTCTTACAAAAGCCATAGGAACTAGGTCCAGGATTGCCTCTAGATGCACCATCAGTGTTGCATTTAAACTGCCCTTCATAAAGAAGCTGCCATGTTACTCTCTTGGTTACAATATATAGCTTGTAACCTTTAAAGAATTTGATCATATATGGCCATAACAGAGGAATGTTTGGGAGCCAAGGATATCTCACTCTTTCTAGGTAATGTAATGTCTTGTTCACCTCATGAATTACCCTATTGCAAGACACTGAACCTCCATACTTCATAGTGTTTCTCCTCTTCCAAATTTCCCATGTAATGATTGCCGGAGTTGCCTGAAACAATGGCTTAAGTTTGGGGCAGCATGGTGCATTCCACCAATGCCCTTATTACTTGATGAACCTGCACTAAACTCACTACCAATCCTGCTGCCTTAAGGAAAGTCTTCGACAACTTAGTTGCAGTATCACTTGTTAAGAATAAGTGTTGAAATGAGTCTTCTTTTGATTGTAAACAATACCAACACTTTGATACCACCATGTAACCACTTTTCCTCTACAAATCATCAGTAGGGATATTACCTTTCCATAGTCTCCATAAGAAGAAGGAGATCTTGAAAGGTAAACCTTTAGTCCACATCTTGTTGAACTCAGGATTAGTAGGTTCCTTATGCATTAGAATTCTCCAAGCACTATTAACTGAGAATTTAGCCGAAGGAGTAGGCATCTATCTTAGAGTATCCCAATATTCATCTGTATTGTCAAATTGTACTTCCAATCTAATATGATCAGCAATATCCCTTGGAAAGGACTGCTCTAGGAGTTGCTCATTACATCAATCATTAGCTCTCAAGTCAGCTACTTCATGCAGTTCTTCATTGATTGGAAAGTCTGGAGGAACAACATGATATAAAGCTCCTAATCCAGTCCATTTTCATGCCAAACATTATTTGAGCCCCTATTCATTTCCCATTTTATTTCATGCTCAACCTATTCCTTAGCCTCCAACATTTTCCTCCATACATGAGATCCCCTTCTAAATTGAAGTACTATTAGCATCTCCTTCTTATAGTATTTATTCTATATAAAATTAGACCATAAGGAATTTGAAGTCCTAAAATTCCACCATAGCTTGGTAAATAATGCTTTGGAGACATCAAACAGTGATCTAAAACCTACTCCCCCTTCCTCCTTAGGTAGGCAAAGATTTTGCCATTTTGCCCAATGTCTACTTCTGCCTTCCTCCTTGTTACTCCAAAAAAACCTAGAAAAGGTTTTATGTAGATGTTCAAGTGCATTATCAGGTGGATCAAGTACAGATAGAATGTGTATGGGCATGCTTTGTAGGACACTAGATATCAAAGTAGCTTTCCGCCCATAGAACAATATCTTCCCCTTCCAAGAATGTAGTTTTGCCTTCACCTTTTTTATTAGATCATTGTAGTAATCCTTCCTTCTCCTTGTGTAGAATATTGGACATCCAAAATAGGTGAATGGAAACTCCACCCTTGTGAATCTAATAATAGCCCCCACAGAATTAATCAATGTTCCAGCCAGATTACAATGCATATAAAAGGAACTCTTTGCCTTGTTGATCATTTGGCCAGACGTGTGATCATACTTGGACAAAACTTCTATAATATTTTCTAAAGAGTATGAATCAGAAGAAGCAAAGATTATGGTGTTATCCGCATAGCCTAAATGATTCAATGGATTAGTCTACTTAGGCATGCCAAAGCCTTTAAACCTCTTGTCTTCAAATAGCTTATTCAAAGATCTAGACAATACTTCTGCTGAAAATATGAACAATGCTGGAGACAGAGAATCCCCTCGCTTGACACCTCTTGTTGAGTGAAAAAAGCCTGAAGCTTGACCATTAATTAGAACTGAGTACTAGTTGTTGGCAAGTAGATCCCACACCATGTTGATGAAGCATTCTGCGAACCCCATTTTCCTCAATACATGCATCAAGTACTTCCATGACACCCTATCATATGCCTTTGCCATGTCAAGTTTGATGACTACATTGGCAGGTTTTCTCCTTAATCTTATGTCAATAACAATCTCCTAAGTTAACAAAATGTTTTCAAATATACTTCTCCCCTTGACAAAGCCTGATTGATTAGAAAAGATCAAAGCAGGTAGTATCTTTCCCAGCCTATCATGAACTACTCCCGAGATCATTTTGTTTATGAAATTGCTCAAACTTATAGGTCTGAGATCAGAAAATGTTTGGACCACTTGTTTTTTTTGGTAGAAAGACAAGGTTTGTGTGAGTTATAGACTTAGGCAAAGAACTTCCTCTATAGAACAGTTTCAACATATTGTGTATATCTTCCCCTCTTATATCCTAGCATACTTGAAAGAAAATACCAGTGAAGCCATCTGGACCACTTGCACTCTCACCACTCAACGTGAACATTACTACCTTCACCTCCTCTTTTGTAGGACTTCTATAGAGTTCTAAATTCTGCTCCGTATATACCATTGTATGCACATTGTTTAGGAGTTCATAGTTTGTAGGATCATCTTCTTGTGTGAACTGCTTCTGGAAAAATTCAATTGCAGCATCAGATATCAAATCTTGTGAATCAATCCATGAACCATCATTATTCTAAATTCTCTTCAACTGGAGTTTCTGCCTTTTACCATTGATATGGTTGTAGAAAAATATGGTATTTCTGTCCCCTTCTGCAAACCATGTCATTCCTGCTTTTTGTTTCCAATAATGTTCCTCAATGCTCAAGTACTTCTTCAATTCAGCTTGAGCTTGTAAAAGTATTATTCTATTCTCATCTTCTTCAAAGAACATTTCCTTCACTCTAACCACATCTTCTCTAATAGCTAGTTGCTCGAAAATATCCCCATAAGCGAGCTTGATCCATTTAGAGAGAGCAATCTTAACCCTCTTTAGCTTCTTCTTGAACATCAAGAAAGGATCTCCAATGAAGTCAGCCATCTAATTCTGTCTAATCACCTCCATAAAAGATTCATGTTTGGTCCAGAAGTTCAAGAACTTGAATGGTTTAACAAAATTATAAAGCCTGATCACCACAACTCATCAAAAGTGGAGCATGATCTGAGCATGTTCTTATGAGATGCTCCACTTCTATATTGGAAAATAGGGTCTGGAAAGGAAAATTCACAAAAATTCTGTCCAAACATTGGAATATGCAATCTACATTAGGCCTTCCATTCCACCAAGTAAAAGGGCTGCCTTTGTTTCAAAGATCAGAGAGTTAACATAAGTTAACACAAATGGCAAAATCTTCATACTCTGGGGGGTACACTGGAAGTCCTCCTATCTTCTCCTCTTCACTAAGAATTGCATTAAAATCCCCTCCAATCACCCAAGGTAACTCCATATCCCTAGAAAGATAGTATAGATTGTCCCACAATTCCTGTTTTTCCAGTGATGGGCACTTTGCATATACAAAGGTCATCATAATGTACTTACCAATATCTTGATGGTACACCTTGATGGTTAACTGCTGCTCGGTATCAATCAATAAATCCCATTCCACTACAGCATAAAAGAATAACCATATCTTCCCATTAACATTTGATATTGTAGCTTCCATACCTAGCTTCCTTCTATAGGTCTGAATAAACCTCTACTTTTGAAATGGCTCCATAAGTGCTACAATGAAAAAATTGTGTTCCTTTTTCATGTTGATAACTCTTTGAAAGACCTGTTGTGTCTTTACAGACCTTATGTTCCATGTTAATGTTTTAATTGTCATCTTGTTGTTGAGGTTGTCCCCTTGGTCAATATTCTTGTAGGTAGCACTGGCTCCTTAGCTTTTTTTTTGGGCAAATTATAAGATTTTATTAATAATAAAAACAAACCGCAAAGGAAAAGTATAAGTAAGGGGGACAATAGCTCGAGTAGTGTCGCCTATATGCCTTGGCTATATAATTACTCCTCTGCGCCTCACATTGCCTCTACGGCAGCCTCATGTAGAGGAGTTATGGTGTAGCTGCCGACAAAGTCTCACGAGGGCATATAATCTAATAGCCGTTCGGGTGTATCCAAAGGCATAGGAGCTAAGCAAATACATACCGAGCTAAACCTTACCATACAAATCCTATTGAGACAAATAGAAAGCCTCACCTATTAGCAAGCATGTAGAAAGAAAGAACTTGCGAGAACCAAATATTGTATGATCATCATAGAGTTTATAATACACTCTATGATGATATTACATATGATAATGCTAATAAAATGACATATTAAAAAGTAGTAAGACTTATAAAATTGCCCCTCCTTGTCGAATGTTGTGATTTCTTCAATTTGAAACACTTTATCTTCTTCCTCCCACCTTTCAAAAAATATTCAAAATTCATGACTTATGTTTTGATTGGCGGGACTTTGTTGACGTGGTTGCAACATCATGTTTTTGCTTCGCAGCTCTCATTGGAAGCCGCCTAACATTTACTTCCTCACTGTTCGTGGCCCTATCAGTAAGAGCTTGTGAAGTAGTATTAGAGGTTACCAATGCATCTAAGAGCATTCTGTCTTCTGGAGATATCATTGGGCTGCCTCTATGAAGCTGTTGTTGACGCTGTTGCTCTCCAGCTGTTGAAGTCACTGGACTCGTGATAACTGTCGTGTTTTAGGGAAGCTGCTGCCCAGTTTTTTTATTTGTCACTGCCTCTGAGATCACTGGACAGCTTATGCACGGTTGTTGCTGTTGGACTGTTAGTACATCCAGTGAGAGAACTAGACTGTCTGTTTTCTTGTTCTGATACTGCCCACATTTTCTGGTTGTCACTGATTTCGAGAGCACTGAGTTGCTTATGTTATGTTGCTGCTGCTGTTGTCCATCCATTCGACTGCTCGTTCGAGTCTCCTGTTGCTGCAGTGCGTCTAATAGCATTCTGTCTTCTAGAGATATCACTGTGCTGCTTATACTAAATTGTTGCTGAAGCTGCTGATGTCCAACTGCGTTAGTCACTGGACTCGTGTTAACTGGCGTGTCTTTCCGAAGTTGCTGCTGCAGCTGCCCAGTTTTTGTGTATGTCACTGCATTAGAGATCACTGGACTGCTCATGCAAGGTTGCTGCTCTTTGACTGTCTGTGCATCTAGAGTGAGCACTGGACTGTCTGTGTGCTGGTTCTGATGCTGCCCAGATTTTGTGATTGTCCCTGCTTTCGAGAGTACTGGGCTGCCTGTGCTCAGTTGCTATGGACTACTTGTTCGAGCCTGTTGCAGCTGCCTAGCTTTTGAAGGTGTATGCTGCTGCTGCCCAGCTGGTGCTACTATAAGCAAAGCCTCCAAAAGCAAACTGTCTTTGTGCGCACTATCTGGACGATGCTTAGCAGTTGTTGGTGCACCTGCTGAAGGGTCTATATGATGCCGCAGCTGCTGTCCAGTCTTTGTGTGAGTTGCTATATTTTGTTTTGTCGATACAGTTGTTGTATTTCGGGGAATGAAGGCGGGAGCATTCAAGTTAAGCTTGCTATTTGGCAAAGTTGGCGAAGCTACTAATGGCATTTCATCACCACTTCTCTCAAAGACAATATAATCAGTCGAATCCCCGTCGTCGTCATCCCCCCAATCCTCTTCTTCGTCATTAACTTGATCACACAAATCAAGCTGCCCGGACTCTCCATGTTCACCAAAAGAATGCTCCAACTGTGAAGGTATTTCAAAGACGGTGGTGTTCAACGTGACTAATGGTTGTCCCACTATATTGGTATGCACCATCATTGCATTTTGGGCATCCTTTATGATCTTTTCAACCTGAGGACTCGAAAAATGCAATGTGGGCACATTGGTACTGTTGCCTGACAGTTCCTCCTCCAAATTTGTCTTTGAGGCATTTCGTTGAACATCCAATTCCATTCCCATAATATGACTGCCCAGACCTTTGTTTGCAATGCTGGAACATGGAACAATTTCTTTGGACATTATGTTTTAATTTTGTGTTGTGAAAATAGGTTGTCCATCAATATTGAGATCCAAAGCATCGAACATATTTGAGTTGGCTACATTGCTGGCGACCTTTGGTCGAACACCTGGGCGCTGCTGTCTTTGCGAAACAGCAGTCTTTGTAGTTGATTTTTTTGGTCTTACAACAGACCAAACTTCCTTTTTTTTGATTGTATGTTGTCCCTTATCAACATCAAATTTAGGACCAGTTTTATGTTCCCCAGATAAGGAGTTAAGAACATTATTTTTGTTCCCAAAGGTCTGGGAGTCAACACGTGAACCAGTGATCTGGTTTTGAATATCCAATTGGTGTACTTCAGCTGACACATGAGATTGAACATTATGAGATTGAACATTATTTGCTAGCAGCGCAAGCATGCCACCTCCCTTGTCTTGCTCCACAGTAGGTCGATTGTCAACTTCACTATTATGTTTATCATTCATTGTTTGTCCAAAACCAGCAGGTCGAACATTAATAGTGTGCACAGCACCAGCAGTGGCTGTAGCTGTGTGCATTCTTGCAAAAATCTTAGAGGCAGGGATATCTTTTGCAGCATTGAGTTGCCCCTTCCTAACCACCATGTCATCAGCTGGCCTCTTATCTGCCAATGCAGTTGTATTGTCATAAAAACCAACAACCAAATTCCTACTACCTGCAATTTCATCACTATGTACAGCAATCTGCTGCTCCTGCGACTTGCTACTGTTGGCATTCAAAAGGTCTTTTGGCACCACACTTTTAGCCGCTCTTTTGGCATTCAAAAGGTCTCTCGCATCCCCTTTTAGCTGCTCGACAGTGCTCTTATTAGCCACTGGCAGCTTGGGATCAGAAGTGTTTGCAAAGCCTTCCTCTCCAGATTTTATTTTCAAGAATCGACAAGATTTTTCGTCATGCCCTTGATGTTTGCAACAAGCGCAATACTTTGGCAGATTGTCATAAACAATCTGTTGGTAATAAGCAATAGCTTTCCCAGTAGCTTTGTCGATGATGCGCAACTTAACCTTGTTCGGATGCTCGTCTAACAAATCGAGCAGAACCTTGACCCTAGCAGTGCTCGGTCTGGTTCTCTCTTATGTTGCCTTGTCTACTGCAAGTGCTTTACCCACAGCAGAGGCGATAGACAGTAAGGATTTCTTCGCAAAGAAATTAGGTGGCAAAGCTAGCAGTGAGATCCACACGACAGCCATGGATGTTTCTTCTTTCGGATTGAACTGAAAAGTCCATGGAAAGATTCTAAAGAAATATTCAGCTCCTTTAGTTTTAAGACATCCGGTCGATTTAAACAAGAACTGGACATAGTCATTATATAAATCGAAACGAACCAGTAGGTGTCAAAACTCAAGCAGTCCGATGTTACAGCCTCCTTGCACTTCAAATTGCATCGAGAACAATCGCCGAATCAAATTGCTGGACAGAGTTCTGTTTTCAATGTCATCGCGGCTTGCTTCTTTCCATTCTTTCCACTTCTAGCTGAAATCCTAGGTGAAAAATCTTTTTCCCTTGCTATAGCTTTAAAATTTCTAACAGTAGACTCATCATCACCTTCATCCTCTACCTGTTGTTGATCCATTAATGCATTATGAGTATCTTCAGGCAGTACCTTATGTGTAATGATATTGTGGAACACCTGATTTGGAGATTTCAATGGTACATTGATCTGAATTTGCATTGGATAACTAGTACTTGAAGCACATGTCAAGGGCACAATTTCAATTGCACCTGCTTCCTTGGGTACTATAGCCTGCTCCAGCTGCTCATGTTCCATAGATGAATCCTTCAAGACCTCATAACCATTTCCTTTAAGAGCTAAAGACTCCTGCATAACTTTGAATTGAAGCTCATAGACAGAACCCTAGCTAGGGTTCTTTGGGGCAGGATTCCCAAGAAATACTGATCCACTGGAATCACCAGCCTTACCACCATCTGTGTGAAGTTCTAATCCAACTGTATTCTCCAAACCATCCACATTAAAATCCCTAGCTTGATTATTCCCTGAAATCTCCACCGGTACATCATCAACATTGATCAAAACCACCCCAGCACTTCTAGAGTTTACTGTTTCATTGGATTGCTTCTTAGCTGATGCTGCAGTAGAAGATCCTCCTTGATTGCTGAATTCTTTTGTTCCTCCTCTATCACCCCCAGCTGGTATAATTGATTGCTGTAAACTGGAGTTATATTTATCATCAACCCTAGGTTTTTGATTCCTAGGGTTATGATCAACCAATTGCCCTTGCTTGTCGCCTTCTTTTTCTTTGTTTCCTGTATTCATTGTTGTGTGTATTTGAGCTTCCACATTATCAACTTCATCACTCCATAGTGATTTCCCAGGATTAACATCAATATTCTCCTCCTTTTGCCTAGCATCGTCATACGTTTGAGAAGGGACCTCATGGCACGAATGATTGTTTATAATATTGAGTTCCCTTAATTCATCCTTAGTAGTACCAAATCTTCCATGTACCCATTCAATGGTAGATTCTCTTCTAACCTCCCCCTCAACCCCTGTATCAGTGGGATTTGGTGAATTGGCATCTGCCCCATGCTTTCATGATTTCACTATCCCCATTGAACTATCATTCGACCTTTTTTCTTTATAAGCCTCCTCTTTTTCCTTATTCTCCATGTTCATTACAGTCTCCTTTTTAACACATTTGGCCTCCTTATCTACCTTCTTTAGCGAGCTATTATCAACATTAGGAATCCTACTTTTCTTAGGAATCATACTGGAATCTTTTGACTTCTCCAACTCCTTAACGAACTCCCCTACACTAATCCCAATTTTCTTAGGATTAGTGGTGGATTCATCAGTTTTCTTCGAATGCTCCTCTTCCTGTAGTTCCTTGGTTCCCTTGTCTAGTTGCTGATTTACCTTGTCTTTGACATTACCATCTCCTTTGCCATTAGTTATTGTCAAAATAGGCTGATCGATTTCTTTCACTTCTAACGCATCAAATTTATTTTTTGTAGCTACTGCCTCAATTTGTTCTTTCCCTTCCCATTGTTAGCTTCCTTCTCATTAGTATTATCGATGATATGGACCCTATTATCTGGTTGACATTTGTTCCTTCTTGCTTGCATCCACTCCTGTTTAGCATGATTTACAGTAGGTTTTCCCAGAACTTTACCACTTGCAAGAACCTTGGTTGACGCAGCTGCGGTACCTACGATATCCTTACCATTATTTTGATTAACAATACCCTCATCATACCTTTTGCGTAATTCTGGATGAATAATCCAACACTCAACTTTATTATGCCCTTGTTTCTTGCAAGTCTTGCAATATTTTGGCAAGTATCCATATTTAATTTTAATCCACTTAGATTCCTCCAGTCCAGTTTCATCTTCCTCTTCTACAATCTTAATTCTTTGAGGGAATTTTGCAAGTAAATTTACCTCCACTTTAACCTTAGCACAACTAGGTCGTGTGCCATTTTTAGTTGCCAAATCTACATGAAGTGGATTACCTACTGCCTTTGCCATTATAAATACAAAATCCTTACCAAAGAAATTTAAAGGCAGCTCAGGGAAGCTTATCCACACTATTGCAATAGGTGTTTCTTTATTAGGAGTCCACCAAGGGTTCCACTTCGTGCATCGCATCTGCCACATTTCATCTTGGCTTTTGAATAGAAAGCAGGTTTTGATAGCAAGTGTACATAATCTTCAAGAAATGAGAATTAACACGTGATTGTCCTCAATGAGACCTACTGAACACACTCTTTTCAATTCCCATTTGATTGGAATTGCCTTACGTAGCTCTTGAATCACTAGCTTGCCGTATGGAAAATTTCCAAGGACTGCCAATGTTAACTTTTGTTGAATGATGGATTCCCTCACTTCTGCCTTTTTCCATCTAATCACAGGCTCCCCATGGAGATATTCAATATTTTTGATAGGAACGACGGGTAAGGTTTGCATGAGAGTATTTAAGGTTTTTGGTTATAATAATTTTTTGTAGTTTTGGATTGGATTTGTAGTTTTATTGCATGTAGTAGGTTGTGGGGGAAGTGTAGATGACTGACCATCCCTATCCGACGGCTGGCCAGTAGCCAGAGAGGCCATAGAAGCAGGAATTTGGTGTCAAGTTTAGGGTTTTTGCATGAGAGAGAAGAGAGCATTTTTCGAAATCCTTTTCTTATATAAAACTTTTCCTTTGGAAACACCGTGTTTTTTAATTTTCAGCATCTATTTGCAATTTTTTATTTGTGGATTGTCCTTAATGCCTTGGCATATAATCAGATGTAATCTGGAGCATCCGTTTTTTGGAAGCCCGAATGAGACCCGAATTCGATGATAACTCTGGATTGTTCGTGGCTTCGAAATTTTGATAAAAATCGAAGGCCTTTAAGACACTTAAGTGTTTCAGTCATATACGACGGTGTTTTGGTGAGGATAACTCTTTAATAGGTTTTAATTATACATAAGGGACTCACTTTCTAAGTACAGACTTCATACGTGTCCGAGCCGTTTTAGGTTGGACGTAGCCTTTCATGTTCGGGCCTTGCCAAATAGGCTCGGTGCCTGTGAGATTCGATAGCCCAGGCCATCGATTTTTATCGACAGCCCCGAGTCGGGATAGCCCGAAGGCTTTAGGATTTAGGATCCATTGTGAAGCATCAATGGAGCTAAATTCATACTGATAAAGTATAAAGAAAATAAAGATTTCTTTCATTGTTTTATATGTAGAGTACATAATCGGAGGCTCACAAGCCTTGTGACGTGGCTAGAGTAGGCTACATAGGTACGATTCGTTTGACCGTTTGACCCTTACAATGAATCCTAACTGTCAAGCCTTGGATTTAAATATTAAGTTATTGCACCTTCTAAAGATCCAAGATCTAGACCTAGGGTAAATGGCCCCTGGTCTTTGAGGCCAAACTTGTGAGGGCTCGAATGTTGTTGGTTCGACGCAAATGATCAACAACTCCGGTTTTAGGCCGGCCTTCAAAATCGAAGGTAGCACATTTTACTGTTGCCTCGTTAAAAACCTTGCATAAAAAAACCCACGTCGGGAGAACACTGGTTCAAGGGAAAAAGAGTACAACATGTGATTTTAGACCTAATAGTCACATTTTCCCCCGGTTGAATACCTGCATTAGCTAGTCCATAATATAACAAAGTTAAAAAAGGGAGTTAAGCTCGTACCTTAGCAGTAATACCGCTTTAAGTGTGCTACGTTCTAGTTGTTTGGTATTTGTATACTTTCCCGACTCGAGTTTATATAAGCCTTTCTCAGTTATTCCGACAACTCTATACGGTCCTTCCCAATTCGATCCCAGTTTTCCGTTGTTTGGGTTCCTAGTGTATAGTGTTACTTTTCTCAACACCAAGTCCCCGACTTGAAAAAGTCGAATGTTATCTCTCTGGTTGTAGTACCTCCCTACTCGCTGCTTTTGGGCAGCCAACTAGACCAGGGCAGCTTCCGCCTTTCGTCCAATAATTCCAGGCTCATGGTCATGGCCTCCCCGTTTGACATTTCGGTAGCATACTTGAACTTGAGGCTCGGTTCCCCTACCTCGATCAGGATTAAGGCTTCTTCTCTGTAGACTAGAGAGAACGGGGTCACTTTGGTACTCGACTTCGAAGTCTTCGGTATGCCCATTAGACTTCACGCAAGATTTCCTTCCATTTCTCCTTTGAATAGGTCAATCTCTTTTTCAAGTTTTGGAGTATAGTTTTGTTCATCGATTCTGCTTGACCGATGCCACTAGAGTGGCAAGGACTTTATAATCTCTTCTTAACTTCGTGGTCTTCGAAAAACTTACTTACCTTGGTGCCTACGAATTATTTTCAGTTGTCTCAAACAATCTCAGCCGGTATCCCAAATCGACATATTATGTGATCGCAAATGAAGTCGATGACCTCTTTCTCCTGAAGCTTCTCGAATGCCTGAACCTCGACCCATTTGGGCTAGTTATTTCTCCAAAATCATAGATTGCTTGATGCACATGGAAACTTCTTTTTCAATGATATCGAAGTATTTTGCCTCACATAGTGGTTTATGATATCAGGAATGATGGTATATTCACATCTCATTAGGAGTACAGGGGGATATGGAAAAAGAATCGTAGTGTCATTTATTTTCAAAGATGGTTGGGAATCAATAAGAAATGGAACTTTCGCACATTAACCTAATTCACTAATGTGAATGACTGTCGTAACGAGTAGATACTTCTGCAGGAGCATAATCTATTTTCTAGTTAAATACATTACGAGATGTTTTTCCATACTTTCCGCATTTATTGGTCATGAGTATTATGTATTGGGCTATACTGGGTGCCCATGGCAGGGGATCGATGATGCCCATCCCCCATTTCATAAACGGCCACGTCGACAGGACCGGGTAAGCATCTCTCCCAGTTGATGAATTATTGGGGCGTGTCTTTGGCACTCGTTACATTATCGTACGAAGAATTTTGCATCTTTATACATTTCATTCCAGTAGTAATCGGCTCGAGTTAACTTTCGAACTAGGGATTCTGCCCCTGAGTGGTTTCTGCAAGTGCCCTCGTGGACCTCTCTCATGGTGTATTCGGTCTCCCCGGGACACAAGCACCTAGCTAGTTGAATGAAGAAGGATCTTCTAAACAATTTCCCCTCGACCAAGTCGAGCGTGGCAGCTTTGGTGCGCAGAGATTTCGATTCCTTGGGACCTAATGGTAGTTTTCCTGTCTTCAGGCAGTATATGCATTTGTTCCTCCAATCCCAGGTCAAAATTGTCGAGTTTACCTCGGTGTGACCTACTTCTACCACCAAGTCCATCAGTTGTACCACTACCCCTGAGGCGAATTCATCGGAGTCGACAAACAACCCCAAATCGGCCAGTGCATCAGCCTCTCTATTTTCATCCCGAGGTACGTGCTGCAGAGTCCACTCCTTGAATTGATGTAGGGTCACTTACAATTTGTCCAAGTACCACTGCATCCATTCCGCTTTTACTTCGAACATTCTGTTGACTTGATTTACGACTAGGAGGGAGTCGCATTTGGCTTCGATCACTTCGACCCCGAGGCTCATAGCCACTTCTAGACCTGCAATCATAGCCGCATACTTGGCTTTATTGTTAGTAAATTTTATAGTTCCAATGGATTGTCTAATTACGTTACCCGTAGGTGGTTTCAATATGATACCGAGCCCGGACCCTTTCGCGTTGGAGGCACTGTTTGTAAATAGGGTCTAGATCCCCGAGCTCGTCCTCGAAGAAAGTAGCAGTTTCCTTTTGACCTCGGGCATCAACGTCAGCGTAATGTTGGCCACAAAGTCTGCGAAAATCTGAGATTTTATGGCAATCCAAGGTTTGTTCTTGATATCACATTTGCTAATCTCAACGACCCATTTGGCCAGCCGGCCAGAGAGCTCGGGCTTATGCATGACATTCCTCAGTGGGTAGGAGGTCACGGCACATATGGGGTGGCATTAAAAGTACGGTTTTACTTTCCTAGAAGCACTTAGTAAGGCAGGTGCTAATTTTTCTAGGTGGGGATACATTATCCTGGCATCACCTAGGGTTCTACTAATATAATAAATAGGAAATTATGTACCTTCTTCCTCCCCGATCAGGACACCACTTACCGCCACTTTGAAAACCGCCAGGTAGAGGCACAATTATTCGTCTGCCTTCGGAGTGTGCAGCAAATAGGGGCTTGATAGGTATCGTTTGAGTTCTTCCAATGCTTGATGGCATTTTGAAGTCCAAGTGAAATTGTTCTTCTTTTTCAATAGTGAGAAGAATCGATGATTCTTATTCGACCATCTCGAGATGAATCGGTCCAACGCGGCTATCTGCACGGTCAATTTTTCTGTATTGCCTTGACGTTGTCGACTACGATGATGCATTCTATGGCCTTTATTTTGTCGGGATTAATCTCTATTCCCCCGATTAGATACCATTAATTCGAGAAACTTGCCTGAGCTGACCCCAAATGCGCACTTCTCAGGGTTTAGCTTCATGTTGTACTTCCTCAATATGTCAAAGGTTTCCTGCAAATGTTTAAAATGGTCTTCTGCTTGTAGGGACTTGACCAACATGTTGTCAATATAAACTTCCATTGATTTTCCTATTTGTTCTTCAAACATCCGGTTGACTAGGCGTTGCAATGTGGCACTTGCATTCTTTAATCCGAACGACATTAAGTTATATCATTAGGTACCGAACTTGGTTATGAAAGAAGTCTTCTCTTGACTGTTTGGTTCCATCTGAATTTGGTTGTATCTCATGCCCAGCCATCGCGTCGCGATCGATGCTAGGCAAAAGGAAAGAACCCTTTGGACATACCTTGTTTAGATCCTTATAGTCTACACACACCTCAGTTTATTTCCTTTTTTAGGTACTACCACTATGTTAGCTAACCAATCCGGGTATTTAACTTCCCGGATGTAACCTATTTTCAGATGTTTGGATACCTCTTCCTTGACGAATGCGTGTTTAATCTCAGACTGTGGCCTTCTCTTCTGCTTAACCGGATGGAACTTCGGATCCAGGCATAACTTGTGAATGGTTACCTCTGCTGGGATCCTTTTTATGTCTAGATGGGACCAGGAAAAACAATCATGTTAGCTTTTACAAAATCAATAAGTTTTTTCCGAGCTTGAGGGTTAACCCCGTGCCCAGGTATACCTTTCGAACTGATCGGTACTCGATCAATATAACTTGCTCCAAATCCTCAATTGTTTGATTTGGTGGCGTCGGTGTCATCCAGTGCTATGAATGATCTTAGGACACTGTAATGGTCCTCATTGATCACTCTGTGCTTTTTTTTTTGTTTTTCCGGCGCGGCTAAGGCCGACATCGTTGATTGCTACTTAGTTTCTTCTTTATTGACTGGCTCCAAACTTTTTGATGTTGAAACCGTGGGCTCCGGATTACTTCATCAACAACGAACACTTCCCTTGCGACCAACTATTCTCCAAATACCGTTTCGACTCCTCCGGAGTGGGAAATTTCAGTGCCTGGTGTAAGGTTGAAGACACCGCCCTCATATTATGGACCCACGGCCTTTCGAACAAAGCGTTGTACCTCATATCCCCTTCGATCACGTAGAACTTTGTTTCTTGGGTGGTCCTGAAGTGTTTACCGGTAACGTTATCTCACATTTTGTTGTCTCGCATGCCTTGTTAAATCCATTCAATATCCGGATCGCCGCTATGATTTGATCCAGTAATCGTAGTTGCTCTACGACCCTCGATCTGATGATGTTGGCCGAGCTAACTGGATCAATTAACACACCTTTAACCCAAGATTTATTGATCAGTACAGATATTAAAAGTGCATCATTCTGAAGTTGTACGATGCCCTCGGCGTCTTCGTCACTGAACGAGATAGCTCATTCCAGGACGTAATCTCGGGTTTATTTTCTCTCATGATAAACACTTTAGTGCATTTTATCATCGGCCTTTGGGGGACATCTACTCCCCCAATGATCATGTTGATCACGTGCTAAGGTTCCTCTGGCTCAACTTGTTTTTTGGCGTTCCTATTTCTGAAGTGGTTTTTGGCTCGCTCGCTTAGAAATTCTCGAAGGTGCCCTTATTGAACAATTGAGCAACTTCTTCTCTTAACTGTCGGCAATCTTCAGTCTGATGACCATGAGTACTGTGGTACTTACACATCAAATTAGGATCCTTCTATGCAGGATCGGACTGTAATGGTCGGGGCCACTTAGTCTTTTTGATGAGCCCTATGGCCGACACTATACTAGCAGGGTCCACATTGAGATTATACTTTGATAATCTTGGTGCTTCCGTATTATTGAGTGACCTATTTGCTCTTGCTCATCAAGCCCCCATCGCTCGGTCCTCGATCATAACTCTTCTTGTTAATTTTTGGGTGGCGCCCGGATCAGTTTCCCCTTTGATCCATGATGTATGGTTGATATCGATCTCAGACCGGTCTTAGCTCTTACTTAATGGTTCTCTTACATCTGTTGTCGGCTCTGACGGGGTAAACAGATCCCGAAGAGGCCCCGATTTGGTCGTCTTCGACCCTGATCTTCCATTGATATCTAATGTGGATGTCGGCCCAGGTGACAGCTGGGCACTCTACATAGTTTTGTTTTATCTATGGAGAAGCCAAGGAACTTTGGGGGTTGAGCCCTTGAGTTAATGCTTGAACGGCCTAATCGTCCGCGACCAGTGGCAGATCCATTAGTTGCATCTAGAATATCGACACGAACTCCCTGAGCATCTCGTTATCCCTCTGTTTGACCTGTAAAAGGCCTGACTTCCTGGTCTCGACTTTGATGGCTCCGGCATGGGCCTTTACGAAAGCATCTGCAAGAATAGCAAACGAGTCGATAGAATTCGGAGGAAAGTTGTGATACTATATGATTGCTCCCTTGGACAAGGTTTCCCCAAACTGTTTTAGCAATACTGACTCGATTTCGTCGTCTTCTAAGTTGTTCCCTTTGATCGCATATATAGGAGGTAACATGGTCATTTGGATCTGTGGTCCCGTTATACTTGGGAATGTAGGGCATTCGAAGCCTCTTCGGGATTGGCTTCGGTGCTGCGCTCGGGAGAAAAGGCTTCTGAATAAACTTTTTAAGGTCCGGTGCCTTCAATATGGAAGGCGCTCTAGGTATCTGATCAACCCTGGAGTTCTACGTTTCCACCTTCTTGTCGTTAGCCTCAATTTTTTTCTCGCCTGATTCCACATATTTTTTCAATGCTCGAGCATCTTCATCACCTCGGAAGTCTCCCCGGATCTGAACTCACCCGGTTCTACGGAAACTTGTTCGTCCCTATGAGTATTTCCCCGAGACTGTTCGAGTTCGACCCTGTTAGGGGCGTGGCTTAGTTATGCAACTATGCTATTGCCACTTGTTGACCCTACAACATTCCGAAGATCAACCGCAGGCTCACCCCATCACCTTCACCCTCGGGCGCTTCTCGAGCCACTGGCCAGGGTTCCCCCCGAATGCTATTTTCAGGATAATTTGGTAAATTGATGTTGATGGCCACTTGCAAGTTAGCATCGACTGGGTCGGCGGCTGGGACACCATTGGGATCAATATGAGTGTAACGACCCAGTCAATCATTTTGAGCATTTGTTTTTCGTTCAGTTATTTGAAGTCTTGAGCAGCATCATATGATGTATTATCACTTGTGTGCTCTTCAGTTTTGGTTTCAGGTTATTCGGAATTTATTTGGAAGAATGATTCTCAACTAAGAAGCCTTAAGTTGGAAGAGTTGACTAATTTTGACTTTAGAGTATTTGACCAAGGATCAGAATTTTGATGGTTTCGTTAGGTTTGGAGGGTGATTTTGGACTTTGGCATATGCCCGGATTTGCATTTGGATATTTGTAGAAAATTTTGGCACTAATTGGCGGAAATTGGAAATCTGAAGGTTTGGAAAGTTAATAAGTTTTAACGATAGTGGACTTTGATGATATCAGGTTCGGATTGTGGTTTCGGGAATTGGAATAGCTTCGTTATGCCATTTGGGACTTGTGCACAACATTTGAGCCCATTTCGGGTTGATTTGATATGTTTCGGCACGACTTTTAGATATTGATATGTGTTTTGTGTGATTTATAGCTTCGATGTTGTTTGATATGATTTGAGGCCTTGAGTAGGTCCATGTTATGTTATAGGACTTGTTGGTATATTCGGATAAGGTCCCGAGTGGCTCGGATGAGTTTCGGACGAGGTTCGGATCGTTTGGATCATTCTTGGTTAAGGCTGAGGGCAGGTATGTTCTGGTGTGACCGCATTTGCGGAAGGCTGATCGCAGACACGACCCTTTGGTCGCAGAAGCAAAATCAAACCGGAAGTGGCGAGCCGCAGAAGCGGAATGATGGCACATATGAGCAACCGCAGAACTGTAATTGTGAGCCGCAGAAGCGGCGTGTGGCCCAGAAGCGTGTGTGGTTGTCGTACCTGCGTGTGGCAGAAGCGGGGAAATTCCACAAGTGCAATAGGCTGGTCTTCAGTGATTTCTCGCAGGTACGAGTCTTTTACCGCAAAAGCGGAGGTAGTAGGTGTTACTAATTGTTTGCATTTGCAAATTGTCTGGGTAGAAGCTATAATTCGAGAGCTGGTCATTTTCTTTTCACATTTTTGGATTTTAGAGCTTGATTTGGGCGACTTTGGAGATGAATTTCACCATATGAATTTGGGTAAGTGTTCTCTACTCACTGTTGATTTTATTTCATGAATCTATTCTCGCTTTTGGCATTTGGTTGATGAATTCAAAAGAGAAATTGGGGTTTTTTTTGTCTAAAGTTTCGTAGAGTGAAATTTTGAGTTTTGAATATCAATTCTGAGTCGGATTTTAGTAAAACTAGTGTGGTTATACTCGTAATTGAATGGTTGTCGGATTTTGTGAGTTTATTCGGATTCTGGGGTGCGGGCCTGAGTTTGAATTTTTCGTTAAAGTTGGGCTTTTGATTAAAGATTTTACCTTTATCGATTGTGTTTGTTTCCTTTAGCATTATTTGATGCTCTTGAGTTGCTTTTGACTTGTTTCGAGTCGTTCAAAGGTTGATGTGTGGGGGATGGCATTTTTAGAGTATTGTGTGGCTTGCTCGGTATTGGATTTGACTTGTTCGAGGTAAGTAACACTTCTAAACTTGGTGCTAAGGGTACGAACCCCTAAATATATGTGATAGGTATTTTGTGTTGAGGTGACACACATGCTAGGTGACGGGCGTGTGGCCGTGCATCGTGTGAATTATGACTCAGTTGTTTCTGTGGTACTGTATAGTTACCTAATCTTGTTTTTATCCATGACTTCTTTACGTGCTAGAGTAATTGAGCTGTGATCCATGTTAGAAACCATGTTTAGGCTATATGCTTATTTTATTGGGATCCACTGAGGTCATTTCTGTTGTTGAGTTATTTGATTACATTGCAATTACATACTCAGTCATACTCATTCATTTGCATATCATATCTCAGTCTCTATTGCCATTTATTGATACATCATATCATTATTTTGGGCTGATTTTCATGACATTGTAAGCCCGAGAGACTGGAGAGATTGATGACTGAGAGTCGGATTGTGAGTGATATTGATGGGATCGAGCTGCACACTACAGCAGGTACTATTATTTCATGATGGGATCGGGCTGCACGCCGCAACAGGCTTTATTGATTCATGCCATGATTGACTTATTATAGTGCTTGGGCTGGATCTGACCTTCCGGATTCTGCACACCCACCGTGAGCGCTATTGCTATTGATTCACGATGGGATCGGGATGTGCGCTGCAGCAGGATTTATTAGCGTTCGGGCTGGATCTGCCATGTACAGTGCTGAGTGACTGAGTGTGCTGAGTGAGTGATCGTGATGAGCGGGAGTATGAGACTGCGATATTGAGTACTCTGAGAGCGTGAGTACATGAGTTCATCACTGTGACGCATTGCATCTGACATGCATACTTGACATACAGGCATAGAGATGCATTTCCTCATATTACACGATTTTGTGACATTTATGAATTCACGTGCACATTGACATGTAGGCATAGAGATGTGCTTTCCTCATGTTATATGATAATGAAACATCTTACTTATTGTTGAAAGTTTTTGGGAAAACTCACATTTTTTTCTGACTTATTCATATTTTGGTGATTTCGGTGAAGGGATTAAGCTTTACTGTTATACTTGAAAATCATAACTATTTTGTGTAACTGTGAACTAGCTGAGTATCACATCTTTGAGATATTTCTTGTACCACTTTTATTATATTGTTATGAGATGTTGTTGGCTATTGGTGTTGGACTTTGACCTTTGTCCCAACTCGTCACTACTTTCAACCTATGGTTAGGTTTGTTACTTATTGAGTACATGGTGTCGGTTGTACTCATACTATACTTCTGCACCTTGCGTGCAAGTTTTTGATGCTGATGTTGTTGTGTATGGGGGGAGTTGGCATTAAAGACATACCTGCATTTCGGTCATTGCTGCCTTTTGTTCTTGGTAGCTTTAGAATTATTAATATGTTCATGTATATTTCAAACAGATGATGCATTTATTTCATACCAACTTTGTTAACTCTAAATCGTAGAAGCTCATGATTTGTACTACCAGTCCTTGGGAATTCTTTGTATAGAAGTTCAGTTATATTATCATTACATTTCTCTATAAATCCTAATGAATTGGATTACGGTTGCTAATTGGCATACCTAGCGGGTTGGGTTAGGTGCCATCACGACTAGTTAGATTTTGAGTCGTGACAAGGAGGCACATCATTACTAAGCATCACATTATTATTCTCCCCATGATGAGCAGATTGAGAGTTTGACATCCTTAGGTTAATCTGGAATCAAAATTTCAAAAAACAAGCATAAGATAGGGTGTGTTATGGAGATTTGTATCGAATCACCACTATTATCCTTAGCTTCACGATGGGCACCAAACTGTTTACACCTAAAATGAGTAGCAATTAAATTTGTACGCGATTTAAAGGATATGTGATTTAATTTCAATACGAACGATTAAGAACAACAGGTAAATGAGTTAAAGACAAAATAAATGATCAAGCCAATCGCAATGTGATGATCAAGCCTGATCTTAGATTGAGCAGTGGAATTCGTCCTCAATTGGACCTTCGGTACAATCTCGATCACGAGCAAAGAAAAGAACAAATGAATAATGCTTTTTCAACAATAGCTAGAAGACAAAAGTAAACTTTTATTTGCTTTTATTTTGCGTGTCACACTGTGTTAGAATAAAAAAAACCTTCCTTTGTATATAGTAGGGGAATTTCAATCCTAGTAAATCTCGATTTGCGATTGATATTGGATGGTATTCGTGACGTAATATCCGGTTGTGGCCGATTACGGCCCTCTACACGTCATGCATAACCGTTCTCCGTGTTTCCAGAGGTCCAAAAGGTATATTTGGTCTGGGTCTGTTATCCTAGCATGCCCGATCTTAGATACGTCGCTCACTCCTCCTCGGTTTCGATACGAGAAGTTCTAGGGCTTCGATTGTGATCACGTCAAGTCGGGATTCCCCTTTGTTTCCTAATCGGAGAATAGGGAAAAACTCTGCTCCCGATTTTACCCGTACACAACTTTAAAACACATGAATAATTTGGGATTACTTGTCTCTGCAATCACACACTAACATTAATTTAAACTCACTTAAGCATTTAAACATACAATTTGAAGTCACGAATACCGAATTTTCTTTTTAAAAAGTGTACATCTCGTCATACCTTGAGTGTCCTGATAGCTATCTTTAGCTCCAAGTGTTCTGAACGCTTCAATGGAATATTAAGTGCATTCGGCTCATTCAAATTTTTAAAGCTGAAGTCTAAAGTTAGACCAAATCTTTTTGTCCACTGTTGTTTGATTCTTGAGTTCTAACTTCAATTCCATCAATATAGATATTATAAAGTCTAATCAATTCATTAAATATTTTAACCTACACCATTTGTATCAACCGGATATTATCATCTTCTTCTTCTTCAACAAATCCCCAATTAAAGACTCAATTCTAAAATTTCAAGAATACCATTTAAATGACAATATTTCTTTGTAAACATGTGCTATAAACTATATGAAACCTAACATATTAGAATGACTAAGTGGTTTTACCTTTTTGTCAAACCCTTGATTTAAAGACCTTGTAGTCATGGGGAGTTCTTTGATAATTCTTGGGGAACCTTGATTTTTTAAGTTTTTGAGATGTTAGTACATATATTTAGTTGGCTTTTGGACATAAAATTGTAATTTTTGAAAAGAATAATATTTGGAGTTAAATTGAAAAAATGATATTTGAAATTTGAAATTATGTTTGGACATTTATTTCACTTGAAAAAAATATTAAATTTCTGTGAGGGAGGAAAAAAAATTTTCTGAAAATTTTAAAAAAGTGGCCAAAACCTTTTTCGATTTGTGAAAATTCAGTTTCGAAATATATCCAAAAACTTGTGAAATTTTATGAACAAACACTTTTTTGAAAAAAATATTTCAGCAAAAAAAAAAAAATCTATGGACAAAGGGGTCCTTAATGTAGGACAATGATCACAACCCTCCATTAAATGTTTATTTTGAAACGTATTTATGATGAAATTGCTCCTCTCTAAAACTTAAAATCTTGCTCAAAATAATAATTATTTCTCTCTTCTTGATAGTTAATTTTTATGGGCAGCCTACGATTTCACCTCTCGTTGGCTTTCTCAGGTTCTCGCTTCCCTCCTCCTTATGTAATGTGTCAAAAATAAATTATGGGCACAATTTAATCTCACAGTTTAACAATAGCCTCTTATGACTTTCCATTTAACTTTATGAAAGCATCGCCACAATCACGATTCTCCTATCTCCTTTTACTAATAATACCTCTCTTTTTTCCATTCAAGTCTATAGTAAGCCCAAATTAAATATAAATACTTCAGGGCTTTGTATTATTCTTTTTTTCTGCTTTTCCAATAATGATTTTTGAAAACGATTTCAGAACTTTCCCTCGTAATTTATTCTCCGACCGTATTGGCATAATTGTTGCTTACTTAAATACGACTTTTACATTCAGCAAAATATCTGCGGGAATATAATACTGCTTTTTCTTTATCGATCATAAATTCATAATAATATATTAATTCTTAAATCCGATAAGATTGTTGGAGAAAAATAGATTTGGATGAACAAGAAAAGACCATAATAAAGTTATAAATGTCTTTAAAGAATTGAAGCCCCCACTATTTTGCTGCATGAGTTTTTTGGCAATTTCTTTTCCAGAAGTTGATAAAGCCAAATGAAATTCAAGTCCAACAAAACTTAAATTCCCCCCATGAACAATGTTGTGGGTTTTGAGAGGAAGAAGAGAAGTAACGTTAGGCAGAATCTTAACTTGTTCTCTTTTGGATTTTTGACAAACATACTTGCTAATAATCTACTTATTGATAGTTATTAGTAAGGTTAAATTACTAAAACAATTTATATATTAATGATAAATAGGTTAAAAATATTATTACCAAAAAATCAAAATAAGCGAAGAGTAATATTAGAAACTAGAAAGGAAGTTAGTGTTACGAATCAAAAACCTGAACAGAAGTCTTTGAAATTATATTTTATCACCTTCTTAAAGGGATAAAAGAAACCGTTTAATCTAAAATTCAACAAGAAGAATGAGATAACGATTAGTGCTAATAAGTCCATAACGCACCACTAGAAATCATAAGAAATCAAAGTTATACTTACTTTGAGGAAATACTTGTTGTGTTAGGATGACAGAGAAAAAGAACAAGAGAAAAAGAACAAGAAGAATGATATATGTGTATTAGGTCGGATACAATCAAGTGGAGTCGGGTTCGGGTATAATATGAGGTCGGGCCGCCCCGGTCCGGGATCAACAAGTCGGGCGAGCAGGATGAAGCAACCGAAATGAGATAATCGATGTGGTCGGTCAGGGAACTCTTCGTGATTAAAGATCGGCCCCGGACCGTGTATCTCGCCAATCCCGAATATCTAGCCAGGAGTAATTATCTCAATCATTATAACCGTTATGCCACCATTTAAGGATAGTCAATCCCGTAATTAATGGGATTTACCTTGTAATCAGTTCCCATTTACCTTGTAATCAGTTCCCTACTTTATTTATGACTCTTACATTTATCTATAAGAGGGTGGAGGCCCTCCATTGTAAGGCAACTAATTCAGAAAAGCAAAAAGGCAATATATTTTACTGTTATTCCTTATTATATCTACGGTTCATCATAATCCAATACTGTATCTACTGTTCATCGAGATACTTCTCCATTCCATACAATTCATCGTCAATTATTACATATTTGTGGTTTGATCGTTCTTTTTCTCTTACAATTTTCTGGTCATTTACATTACATTTTTATCTTGTATCAAATTGGTTCACGGATCCTTAGCACTACGAACAAATTCAATTGTTATCCGATTTTAAGGGTAAATAGTTTGGCGCCCACCGTGGGGCTAAGGATAATAGTGAACGTTTGATACAATTTTTCTGTTACAAACACAATTTTACACTTGCTCTTTGCAGAATTTTCCGTTTTTCAGGACACAGATTAATCATGGCACAATCACTCCCCATCAACAACGAGATCAACAACCAAACAGAAAACAACAATCTGCCCGGACATGAAATACCTGTCGACATCAATTCTCAAGTGGCGGTCGAAGCCGACCAGGCATCCGGTTCGTCACATAGCGTCCGGGGGGAGAACCACTCGGGAATTCAACGAAGCGGAGAGGGCGAAATCAGCCTCAGGGTAATATTTGACATGCTACAAGCTCAACAAGCAGCCATAGCCCAACTGCAAAGCCGCACCCAGAACCCGGACAGAACGGAAAACGCTCCCCCTCAAGCAGCAACCGAGCAAAATGAACTGGTCACAGCACAACCGGGTGTAAGCGGTTCAGAAGTCAACTCCGAAATTATCAAAATGATGGAAGAATTAACTAAGCGGGTTGAAACAGTTGAAAAAAGAATCGAAGCCAACGATAAAAAAGTCGAAACGTATAATTCAAGAGTTGACCAGATTCCGGGAGCACCCCCAGTATTGAAGGGCCTGGATGCCAAAAAGTTCGTGCAGAAACCGTTCCCGTCCAGCGCCGCTCCAAAGCCGATCCCCAAAAAGTTTTGCATGCCCGAAATCCCTAAGTACAATGGGACTTCGGATCCGAATGAGCATGTAACAGCCTACACTTGTGTTGTAAAGGGGAATGATCTCGAAGAAGACGAAATCGAGTCAGTCCTCCTAAAGAAATTCGGAGAAACGTTATCCAAAGGAGCGATGACGTGGTATCATAATTTACCGCCGAACTCCATTGACTCCTTCGCCATGTTAGCAGATACATTTGTCAAAGCCCATGCAGGGGCCATTAAGGTTGAGACAAGGAAGTCCGATTTATTCAAAGTCAGACAACATGACAATGAAACGTTAAGGGAGTTCGTATCCCGATTCCAAATGGAGCGGATGGATCTACCACCGGTTACAGACAACTGGGCAGTGCAAGCTTTCACCCAAGGATTAAATACAGGCAGTTTTGCCGCATCAAGACAACTTAAGCAGAGTTTGATCGAGTACCCGGCTGTCACCTGGGCGGATATCCACAACTGGTATCAGTCTAAAATCAGGATAGAGGATGATCAGGTCGGAATCGCATCGGGTTCCTCATATACAGTTAAGACCTTTGATCGACCTCGAAGAGACAACTTCCGTGAACCAAGATCGAACAGAGACAGACACCGACCATACCCGGAAGATCGAAGGCTTGTATCGAGGGGACTCAAGGTCCCGAGACAGGAAAACAGGTACGAAGGGAACCAAAGAAACAGAAGGCCGTTGCCAAAGGGCAACTTCGAGAAAACTAATGATCGACAAGAAGCACCCCGGCTGTCCGAGTATAACTTTAATGTCGACTCGGCAACCTTGGTTTCAGCAATTGGCCGCATCAAAGACACCAGATGGCCAAGACCACTGCAAACCGACCCCGCCAAGAGGGATCCTAACCTCGTATGTAAATATCATGGCACTCACGGCCATAGAACTGAAGATTGCAGACAGTTGAGAGAGGAGGTTGCCCGATTGCTTGAGAACGGGCATCTTCGAGAATTTCTTAGTGACCGGGCAAAGACTCATTATGGGAACAGGGACAGGCCGGCAGATCAAAGGGAGCCGAAACACACTATCAACATGATAATTGGAGGAACAGACGCACCCCAAGTACCGGTATTGAAGCGTACAAAAATTTCCATCACTCGAGAGAAACGAACTCGAGACTATACTCCCGAAGGAACTCTATGCTTTAGCGACAGGGAAATCGAGGGCCTTGCACAACCCCCATAACGATGCACTGGTAATATCAATGATGATACACGATACCCGAGTAAAACGCATTCTTATCGACCCTGGAAGTTCGGCCAACATAATCCGGTCCTGGGTTGTTGAACAGCTGGGACTAACGAACCAAATAATTTCCGAGGTCCGGATACTAAATGGTTTCAATATGGCATCGGAAACAACGAAGGGAGAAATAACATTGATGATAAACGTCGCCGGTACCACCAAGGCAACAAGGTTCTGTATAATCGAGGGTGATATGAGGTATAATGCCCTGCTCGGAAGGCCATGGATACATGACATTAGGGCAGTACCATCAACTTTGCACCAGATGTTAAAATTCCCATCGGTCGAAGGAGTCACCACCGTTTATGGGGAACAGCATGCGGCGAGGGAGATGTTCGCGATAGAAGAAACAACATGACGCACCCGACCGGAAGGTATACCTGGTCTCGGGCTTGAACTCCTAGCTCAGGGGTAGATTACTCTCTTTTCTTTCCGCTAACAAAAATTCTTTTGCTTGGTCCCATTTGGATATGACAGGCATACCACCGGAGATTGCGACA